>MU186625.1:0-47674 GCA_016904865.1 Pissodes strobi | reverse complement strand
CTCATATTAATAACGCCAATACCATCTGAAAAACGATAAAAAAAATTAAAGTTCGTATTTAAAAAAAGAAAGTTGATGATGATCCCTTGAAGACGAAACGTCGAATTTCAAACTGGATACCATCATTGGATAGAGCGGAGAAAGTGGCAATGCAAAAGTGTAATTCAATTTGAGATCCGTTTTTAAATAAGCCCAGAAAAAAAATAAAACGATTTTTCAAAATTCCGGTTTTTTCCGGAAATCTCCGGAAGAACTCGGAATTTTGAAACTTTCTAAACGGCATATTGTTAGGCACCTAAATGCGCAATTTTGCCTTAATTTGATCGACACTATATCTCTTACGGTTTTCGAGTTCCCCATACATAGACACGAAAACGAGCCACCCTGTACAGCAACTAATGAAAAAAATATATATATGTTAGGTGAAAACATACTCTAAACATCAGTTCAATAGGGTAAACTAGCTAAAACTCATACAGCACATCTCTATAGTGTAGAGATATATTCAAAGGGACATGAATGGATCAGAGTCAAAAAATTTTGAGTGTTTTAATGTGGTTTAATGCTCTTAGTTTATTTGTCACATAAGATACCATTCATTCAAACAATAATTGATGTCATCAGCCATTCTCACTATTGAAATATTACCTATTGTATACGCAACAATCTCCCAGTTTGGGATGTCTAAATATGTGTTGCCTATTTTTTTGTTTATTTATTTATTCATTAAGGCAATCACATTTACAAATTATACAAATACTATTCTAAAATAAAATAAGTCTCTTAGTGCTAGTTTTAAACTTAGACATAGAAACACCAAAAAACGGTAATCGATTATAAGTATTTACAGTTACAGACATTCTATTTACTGAATTAAACATAAAATACAGTGTTCTACATTGTGGTGAATGCAGAATAGATGCAACATGCGTTCTATAACCAGGAACATGTAAACCTAAAGCTGAAAGACATTCAGGACTGGAAATGTAATTGTTTAATATGTTGTAAATAAAACAATACTCCTTCTACACTTAAGTGAGTGTAAACCTAAATAGGGCAATGTTTCATCGACTGTCAGATAAATTCCTTCACAACCAAGATTATATTTTGCAAATGAAGCAAATTTTTTCTGTATATTTTCAAGATGTTCTATATATACATTAAAATATGGAGACCAAATCAAATCAAATCATCAAATCAAAAAATACTTTATTGTCATGAAATAAGTATTTCAGCGACAAAGCTTGCTATCCTAATGTACAACATAATAAAATAGTAAGTACACTGTACCCGAAAATACAAAGTACGGAGTAAAACAATCACAAAAAGTATAAAGAACAAGAAGTACGATATACACATTTACACCACAGACCAAATAGCAAAAAAAAAACTAAAAGTACAAACTAGTGTCCAACTAGAGTATGCTGTCAGTATACAAAGATTATGTGTCATAAGCATACACAAAAAACCACAATAACAACATGTTACAGAGACAATACAGTTACAATGGCGGGTCATCATAAAACTCACGCATGTCATAGTAAGCTTTATCCAACAGGATTTTTTTCAGGGTTTTTTTGAACAGTTTTAAGGAACTTAATGATTTTATCCTGTCAGGTAAAATATTAAAAATCTTTCTGCCTTCATAAAATATTGACTTCTTTGTTAATTCAGATTTTGGTATTGGCAGGGGTACATGCAACGTCTGTCGGGTTGTGCGCTGCGATTCACCACGAATGTTATGGTAATTTTTAAAAATTAAAGTTGTAATTTCAAGAATAAACAAGGATGTCATAGTTAAAATTTGGAGAGCTCGAAAGTACGGTCTGCAAGGTTCCCTTTGATGAACATTTGCAATGAAGCGAACCGCCTTCTTTTGTAAAACAATTATTAGACTCAGCAAGCACTTGGTAGTTGCCCCCCAGAATGCAATACCATACCTAAGACGAGACTCAAATAATGCAAAATAGACTGTTCGAGCAATTGTTGGGCCAAGTTCTGCTCTTACGGTACGAATGGCAAAACACGCAGATGACAGTTTTTTACTCAGGCTCATTATATGACTCTCGAATTTAAGTTCGCCATCAATGAAAATTCCCAGAAACTTTGTTGAAGTATTTTCTTGAAGAGGTTCCGTGGCTAAATTCATCCCCTGCATGTCACATTTAAAGCCTATGATGTTTGTTTTTGCAACATTAAAAGTAAGCAGATTGGCATCACACCATTCTTTTATTTCAATAAGGTCCTCAGATATTTGTTGCCTTAAACTTTGGGCATCCCTGCTGTGCCATAAAACAGAAGTGTCATCAGCAAATAGGGTGAATGTTCCAGATATGTTGATGTGCACTATGTCATTAACATAAATCAAAAATAATAAGGGTCCCAAGACCGACCCCTGAGGAACTCCACACCTAATCTGCAACGACGATGACCTTGCGCCACCACTACGAACCACCTGAGTACGGCCCTCAAGGTATGAACAAAACCAACCAAGAGTCGATCCCCTAAAACCATATCGCTGGAGCTTCCGCAACAGTATTCTGTGATCCACGCAGTCAAAAGCCTTGGACAAATCACAGAACACTGCCGCAGTGGCCTCACCACCATTAAGTCCAAGATACACTCTCTCCAAGAAACTGAAGATGGCGTCAAGAGTACCCTTTGCCTTCTGAAAACCAAACTGATCACATGTTATTATATTATGTGCCAGTAAATAATTCCATACTCTTTTCTTGACAATTTTTTCGATAACCTTAGAGAGACTAGGCAACAAGGAGATAGGTCTGAAGCTAGATGGCTCATTCAAATCACCTCCCTTATGAAGAGGAATCACAACAGATGACTTTAAACAAGAGGGGAAAAGCCCCTCAGACCAACTATGATTAATGGCCCCAGACAGAGCACTCAGTGCACTAAAGGGTAACTTCATTAATACCTCGGACGAAATGTCGTCATCTCCAGAGGATTTTTTATTCTTTATTTCAAGGAGGGCATCCTTTATTTCTTGAGGATTTGTAGGAAAAAAGCAAAAGGAACCAGGTATATTAACATCCTTCAAGTAATCAAGGGGATCAGTAGAAGGCGCAATTCTACTAGTTAAGTTGCCTGCAATGTTACAATAATACTCATTAAAAGTATCTGGATCTACACTAATATCATCATCAGTATGTTTGCGTTTATTACGAAATTCATTAACCATTGCCCAGCTATCCTTTTGAATATTCGTAGAATACATAAGTTTCCTTTCGTAGTATAGATTTTTTGCAGTACTTAGAAGCCTGCGATAAGTGTTACGATATCTGTTGCAATATGCAGTGAACCTGGGGTCCCTACAAAACTTTCTAATGTAGGTCAAGGACCGTAAATTTGCCGCCGAGACTCTTAGACCCTTTGTAAGCCAAGAATTACGCTTTTTAGATCTAATTTTAATCCATTTAAGAGGAAATGCTCTGTTAAACTGTGCAAGCAAAAGAGAATGAAACAAAGCAATAGGTTCATCCGACAGGTGTATAGAACCCCAATTTACACTCTGACAAAAATGTTGAAAGTCAAATCACATTGGAAAATTCTATTACGGATCTTATATAAAGAATTTTAAGAGCATTAATGTTAATAAAGTCTTGGCAGATTCTTTTAAGAAATCCCAGCATTCTATTAGCACGACCAATAATTTTTTCATAATGTTCAGTGAATGTCAATTTATTATCAAAATAGACACCCAAATCCTTAACAACATTTACTTCTTTCAAAAGGATGCCATTCAGGCTATAAGCCAATGGAAATTCAGTTCTTAACCTGCTAAAACGAATGGAAAATACTCGAGAAAACACTTCTCACTGTTTAACTTCATTTCGTTCCTGGTACACCATCTAATCTAGAGAGTATAATATCAGATCATTGGCAAGTAGTAAATAATTTGACTTCAGTTTACTACCCATGTCATTTATAAAAGTATTAAAAAGTAGTGGACCAAGAGGAGAGCCCTGTATGAGAGCTTATATTTAAGCCCGAAATTCACTTGATAAAAGGTTGTGTACCTTGACTTGTTCATATCAATCTGTAAGATACGATTTCATCCATTTTAATAAAGACCCCGAAATATCATAAACTGACAATTTGTGTAATAAAAGAGAATGACTAACTTTGTCAAATGCCTTACTAATGTCCATGTAAATTGCATGAACCTCAGATCCTGCAACCATTGCACCAGAGATGTAATTGGTGTATAAAAACAGGTTTGTATCTACAGATCGTCCTGAAATGAACCTATGCTGCTGAGATATCAAAAACTTCTCAAAAACACTAGAGAGCTTTAACTCAACACCATGTTCAACAGTTTAAGCAGTACTGAAAAAATAGGCCTTTCGTAGGTTTTTTTCCATATGAGTGGAAATTCTCCCAACTGCAAGGACTGGTTAAATATTAAATAAAGAGGGATATAAAGGGAAGCAGAGCAGCACCATCTGGGCTCACTCGTTTGGCTGTATCAACGTCATTCAACAGCTTTTTAATTTCGGTGGGAATAATGTACAAATGTGAGTATTGGTACATAGATGGGTGAAGTGAAAAATATATAAACCAAATCAGAAGAGGGGTAAACAGTTGGAAAATATATCGCGAACAGATTAGAAATAGTCACGCCATCATCAGCCGATATGTCATCCAATTTCAGCACATTAGGACACAAAAGTAATAAAGAGCACAAAGTTCACCTGTGTTGAGTGCTACAGTCATATAAATGAATCTAATTTATAATGAAATTACTAACATTTGACCAAATCTAATATTCAGAAAATTAAGGTCTAAAGAGTTGTAAACCTTTCTCAAAGCTTTTAAAACTGACTGAATAGTTATTTTGCCTCAAAAAACAAAGTTTTTTTTTGTTAATTTTTGATAGGATAGGTGAAGTAAAATTAAGTATAGGTATTGATGATATTGGTCTGAAATTGCTTGAACCATTAAAGTCGCCCTTTTTTAGAATGGAGATTGCTTTCGACGATTTATGACAAATGTAGTAATTACCATATTTTTAGCTATAGTTTAATAGTTTTGCTATTGATGACAGATATTTTTTAAATAAAGAAATATTTTCTTAATGAACTAGATGAAATAAGGCAGATCTGAAACCAAGGAATATTCCATGCCAGAAATTGGCTTCAAAAGATTGCATGCAGCTTTTAGTGTGACTATATAATATATTATTTGTTGCGAGGTGACATGTCAACTATTCATGTTTTCATTCTTTATACAAAGGATTGTTTTTTATTTGTTCATGTTTATGTTTAGTGTTTAGTTAGTACTTTTTATATATTATAATGGCTTATTAATACTAATAAAAGATTTTAACTTTGAACTAAAAAACAGTTTAGAGCAAAAAATTAGAATGAATAGAATGGTTGTAGGCTACATTGGCAGGCAATATTCAATATTTATAGTTTCCAATAACAGTGATGTTGAAGTTGATAAACCTGTCTTAATTTAATGAAAATTCAGTATACCTAGAAGCATGTTTAACATCAAGAATCAAATTTCTGGGCCTGCATCCATCCATATAACTATATTGCCTAAAATATATCAATCACTAATTATTTTATGGAAATTCAGTGTATAAATAAATCACATTTATCTAAGCTATATCATGCTGTTATTGGAAACCAACTAATCTACCTGACTATCAGTTTATTTACCAATTCTATTAAATGTACTATTATTTTTAATCTTTATGGGATGATTAATAATGATGATAATAAAGTCACATTAAGTAAGTTCAGACCCAGGAGGGTTCAGACAATACATTTTTATGCCTTGTATTGAAAAGCGTTTTTTTTTGTGTTATTGAGTGGCGCCGATTAAATCTCATTATCATTGTATGCACAAACATACAATTTCGGTAAGATGTAATATACGATTTTTTATTTCTTTAGATTAGTAGAAAATAATACAGCTTGCTTATATTATTTCACGTTTTTTGGTAGGGACGCGCCAAACTTTCGTATAATTAAAATTGTGGCGGGAAACTTAAGTTCGATTATTGTACTGAATAATTTAAGGGCTCATTATATCCACTATAATTCACACTTGCAAGTAACGAATTAAAGCAATTACTCAAAGCTTAGCAAAGGCCCAACATGATGAATTTAATTCAATATATACAACATGTATGTTAGATATTTCGGCTATATAATATGTATGTTATACACAGAAATAAATACTATGACATAAGTACAGAGTTCATCATAGAATTTAACTAGTTGTTAGTTGTGTCCTCAAATTAGATCTGTTAAACTTTTAAAAAACTAATTTATAATGAAATGGATTTTCAATTATGCCTACTTGCTGTAACATTGGTCCTTAAATATATTACTACTCATTTAACTTTAGGTGCCAGTAAAAAGTCAAGCAAACGCCAAATGAAGCTTCTAAGGGGTTCCGAAAGGGACTTGAAGTTGGACATAGCCAGTGCTCAAGGTGTCGCAATCCCTTCTAACAAACCTGGACATGACTCTTGGTATCGTAGTTACGAACCTAAAACTCCGAGTTATTCTATTGAAAGCTGCAAGAGGTAGGTTACTTCAAATAGTGAATACTAATTCATATATTCGGTAACCATAAATTCAAATAAATCATGTTGCTTGACATATGGTCGGCTCCCAGTTTTCATGAAACTAGTGATTTTTGATAATGTGTTCAGTGTTCAACGTCGATTTTTGGGATCATATCGAAAATATAATGCATGAAAACGAAAGGGGATGCAACGGAATTCTTATCTGAAATTATAAGCGAATTATATGTATATAAAAGCATTTAATTTTCGTCACTTTAAATATGATGCTTAATATAATATTATTTTTTCAAACAAAAATAATAGCAAAATCAGCTCCCAGGAAACTATTATGAAAATTATAATTGCAATTTTAAGGGCAAATAAGAGTAATATAACACTTAATAAAAGTTAAACTTATAATTTAAAATTCTAACCGGCGGCAGCAACAAATCATTAAACTCAGAAAAATAGCTTCCTGACAGGTACTGTATTAGAGGTGTATCAGTTGGTTTCAAGTGCTTTGAGAGCTTCTTGACTATTTGAAAATAAGTTTAAATGTCGTATCGTGTGAGATCCATCTATCCCAGCATTCTTGCACATATTTCTGCTTAAAACATCTGGAGAAAGATCACAGACTATTTTTATTTATGCATTTTTAGATTTATGTGTTTAATGGGAAGGACTCTGCCATGTCACAAGCAATTCAAAGAATCAGATAAGTGTGGCGACGATGATAGAAAGAAAATTGTAAGAGAAGTTTCCAGTACCGAATGTCCACAAAGTAGAGTCGATTTTTATGATACATTGAGTTTATTAATAAGAATGGGAGTGGGACAGGAAGAAAGAAATCCAAGGAGGGGGGTGAGTGCATTAGTAATAAATACATTTCAACTGGCTGCATTCGGTGTGTCAAAATCTGAAAATAATCAATATTAAAAGTGTAAATTATTTAGCTTAATCAAATAAACTAATTGAGTTAACCATCCAATATATTTTCTTCAGACGAATCTCGATTGTCTGTTGTACTGACTGGTGTGATGTCAACTATCTGAAACAAAATGATTTCAAATGCAAAATCTTAAGGTTTTTCTCACTTATAAGTTCCAAAAATCAGAACTCTGAAGTAGTCAGTTCTGTCTTCTATTGGAGTGTAATGTTGAGACAGATATTTAAAAAAGATCTAAAGTTAGCACCTCCGAGAGGGATTTTCGGACCGATGTTCTTATGAACTTTTTTAATTTTGTTCTATATCTGGAACAACCTGGATATTTTCGGATTTCTTAGAGCCTCGTAATTTTTCGAGTCATATTCAAATTCTATATACATTATATTAGCATGAGAAAATACACATTATAATGCCATTTAACATTATGTACATCAATGATTTGTTCTCTTGTTCATAGTACAGTGCAGTAGTATTTTTTTATTCCCAATCATCTGTTTTAGTTTGTTTCAAGCATGCTAAATAATGCTTAATGCTTCAGTAATTTAGGTCTTAAACTATGCATATGAATAAGAATGAGTATGCCAATTTCTAATAGATGAGATTCAATATAGCACACGTGGCTATTATAGAACCTTTTAGGATATTATTGGTTCAAAGATTACGCAGGAAAAAGAAATTCGATAAAAGCTGAAGTTTATTTACAAAAATGATATTGATATTTCTAATTTTGAGGCTGAACTAGATTAGTTCTTACTTTTTCTACTAGAAAATAAAGATATAACAAACCGCAGCAGAAACTTATCAAGCTGCAAGAGAAATGGCTTAATGTGTAAGTTATTTAAAAAATGTAAATATGTTCTATATTGTTGTGGAGGATTCATTCTTACCCTGGAATTGATTGCCTTTTGCTCCACAGTTTAAAGCCTGACAATCTGCAAGAGCTTTTTACTGTTTTATTGTATTTGCTAACCATTTTCATTTTTAGTTTTTTGCTTTTCTTGAAAACGGTGTCCGAATAGACACCGAATCGAAGAAACTAGGTACAAATTTCATAAGGGTCACTAAACTTGCACTTGTGCAGTTTACATCCTTGAGCCGGGCCCGAAGTGGCTCTATAACAATCCAAACAAAATTTCAATCATTTGTGGAGCAAAAGGCAATCAATTCCAGGGTAATTATTTAAAAAATATTTTTAATAAAAAATGCATTAGGTGAAAGATCCTTTTCGGTTTAGAAAAGCGTTAAAAACTATCTGAGGTGTACTAGGGCCACATTATCATAGAACAGGAAATTTTGGGCAAAATTTGCCAGGGGGAAACCAAGACGCAAGTTTATATTGAACGTTTTTTAAGCACACAAAAATTTAACAATTTTTTTAATCAATATCTGATATTTTTTTATTTTTTTTATCTGTACAGGATGAATTCAAGATTATTTTCGGACAAAGTTGTGTTAGAAAATTTTTGAGATCCGGCTGGACAATATTGTTTAGAAATTGCCGTGAATTCAGCATTCTGTATCTCCCTAAAACGAAACGCCGTAAAACTATTGATATCCTTAAGGATATTGCTGTTTTAACTAATTCATTAAAAGTCTAATATTGAAGTCATTTTGCACTATCCTTTTGCTTTGGGGCTTGGATCGAAGGGCCTAAAATTGTACGTTGTACAAAGTGCAAAGAAAGCATTGGTAGTCACCAACAAGGATACCAGTGTGATTTGTGTTGTTGTTTTGTCCATAAGGAATGTTCTGAACTATCAACTTCTGACACTACAAAAAAGGACCCTGACATACCTTTGCAGCGAGTGCTGTGGGGCACTGAAGTAAATTCCCTTGATGGTAAAAATGATGGAGGATATTAAATCTAAAATAAAAGGCTTGAAGGAATCATCGAATATTATAGTAAGTCCTGGAACCTTGAAAGAAAAAGTGGGCGAGCCGGGGGGCAACCAGATATTATATAGTGATATTGCAAAAAACAAGAAAGAAGTAGTAATAATTTAACCAAAAAGCAAGAAAACACATGCAGAGGTAAAGAAAGATCTTTTTAGTAAAGTGGATCCTGTAAAACTTAACCTGGATGTAAACATCGGTAAAAATCTAAGAGAGGGAGGAGTGATACTTGAGTGTCATGATAGTAAGTCTTCGGAGGAGGTTAAAGCGCTGGTTGAAAAGAATATTGGAGCGGATTATGAAGTAAAATTGCCAAAAAAGAACCAATCCTAAAATGAAAATTGTAAATATTCCTGACCAGGTCGAAATGGATCAAAAACAGATTCAAGACATGATAATCAGGCAAAATAACCTTGATTCAAACAGGAATGATTTTTATATGGATGTTTTTTATTTGTCCCGAAGTCGGAAAGGATATTTTAGTGCTCTTCTGGAGACAGATATACATACATTCAAGTGTCTCAAAAATAAACAAAAAGTGAACATAAGTCTAGGGAGATGTGCAATATATGAATTTATCAATGTTATCAGGTGTTACAAGTGTCAGGGTTATAATCATTTCCTGCAGATACTGGAAGAAAACATTTAGAATCTCATATTGATGAATAAGGTTCTGTATATTGTTGGGGACTTTAACATAGATGTCACTAAACCTACTTACTACAGCAATAGATTGGTAATTATGATGAAATCGTTGAGTTTAATACAGAGAGTAACCGATTTTACACGAATAGACGGTGAGCATAAAACAATTGTTGATCTGGTATTTACCAATGATCAGTCAACAAAAGTTCAAGTTAAGAGGTACCCGAAAATGACAGACCATGATATATTTGAATTTTCAATAGGAGAAAAATAAGACAAACTTATACAAGGAAAGAAAACAATGTCAACTGTGGTGAGTAGTGAGTACTTCCAGTACAGGAATATAAAGCAGATCAATCAACAGAATTTTGAAAGTGATTTGAAAAAGAGGGAATGGGTAGATGTAGGAAACGTGGATAAGCTTGTAGAAGTATTTTATAAAAAATATCACTGAGTCTCTTGATCTGGCTGCACCAATTATAAATATAAAAAGAAGACAAGAAAAAATAAATAGTTTGATAATGAGCTTAAAAATATATTAAAAGCACGACATCAGTTGTACCAAAAAGCACAGTTAGAACCATCTCCAGAAAATTGGGAAACATATAGAGTAGCCAGAAATGGGGAAACAAAAGAAATAAGGAGTAAGAAATCTAAATACTATGAAGAAGCTATAAACCCAAATATTTTAGGTTTTAGGTCAAAATAAAAAAAAGTGAAATCAAAGAGGTGTATTTTAATGAAAAGAAAGAAACAGAAAAAGAACAAATAGCAGAGAGTTTCAATATATTTTTTGTTAAGAGTATAAATGACATTTTAAATGAATCAACAAATTCGGTGAAAGTAGCTTCTGTAAATGTAGCTTCCACGACCACATAAGGAACATTACCCTGTTTAGTACATTCTCACCAGTAACACCCAAGGATGTGCAGGACATTCTTAAAGGCCTAAAGAAAGAATATTCAATTGATTGTATTTCAAGATCTATTTTGAGAAAGGGAGGTCTCTTCATTGCAAGAGAAATGTGTAAGGTAATAAATAAATCATTTGAAGAATGTCAAATTCCAGCAAAGTGGAAAGAATCGGTGGTGGTTCCAGTGCAAAAAGTGATAAACACAAAAAATGTGAAGAATATAGACCAGTAAACATGATGTCTCTTTGTGAAAAGACCCTCGAACTTTGTGGAAAAAGTTAATTTATAAATCATTTAAATAAAAACAATATATTGATTGAAAATCAGTCCGGTTTTAGAGAAAACCATTCCTGTCAAACTGCGATCCAATTGGTAATAACAAAATGGAAAGAAGTAATGGACCAAAATAAAGTGGTATTGGCGGTGTTTGTTGATTTTGAGAGGGCCTTTGAGACTATCGATAGGGACATAATTGAGAAGAAACTTGAAAAATTTGGTGTTGTGGGAAAAGCAAAACAGTGGTTCCAAAAGTACCTAAAGGATCGATACCAGAGAGTAAAAGTGGGTGATTATCTGTCTTCGGCGGCGGAGGTCCAGTATGGTGTTCCACAGGGAACTGTCTTGGGTTGTTCTTTGTTCATATTGTATATAAATGACATAGATTGTATAAATAGTGATATTATGATAAATTTGTTTGCTGATGACACTGTACTGTCTGTTGTTGCGGATGATATAGAACAAGGCACAGTTAAGATGCAAAATGCAGTGCAACAATTAGAAAATTGGTTGGGATATAATGGATTATTTGTGAATATAAAAAAGACCAAAGCAATGCTATTTTGTACTAAACTGAATGCTGTAGAACCAGAGTTAAAAATGTTATGAGATAATTATTAGAATTTGTACCTGAAATTAAGTATTTGGGAATTATTATTGATAGGGAGTTGAAGTTTAATAAACACGTAAACTATATCTGTTATAAAATAAGTAAAAAAAGTTAATTATTTTAGAAGGATAAGTCAGAATTTGTCATATGTCGGGGATTACAGTGTATAAAACCATAATTGCTCCTCATTTTGAATATTGTCCAACAATTCCAATGTATGTTAATGAAACTAGTAAATTAAACCTCCAGAAACTTCAGAATAGAGCTATGAGGGCAATTTTGAGGGTAAATAGGTATACCAGTATTAAGGCGATGTTAGAGGCATTGAGTTTTATGAGTAAATCAAAGACTAGTTTACCAAAATTTAATATTTATTTTTAAAATGTTACACAATATGGTACCTAAATATTTAACTGATAGAATAACATTTCTAAATGAAATTCACAGTTATAATACGAGAAATTCCAGTAATATATTTCTTCCTAGGTTTAATAGGACACAGACTAAAAATCGTTATTTTATCAGGGATTGTTAATTTATAATTCGCTGCCACTATATATTCGAGATAGTCAGAACTTAAATGAATTTAAGAGAAGTACATGTACTTTTGTTAAAGAAAGGTATGCATAGGGTGTTTTTGTGATATTGTTAATTAATGAAGTGTTTATTTTTATTTAGTATTACAATTTGTAAACTGTATAGCATTTTTGCTAATAAACGTTTTGTTTGTTAGTTGTTTGTTTGTGCTTTAATTTATTTTCTCATTTGACAACATTTGTTTTAGTTTGGCTATTAATTTATTTCAGTTTATAAATCAGGCATTAATGATACTATATATATATTTATTTAAGATGAGCCGCGAAGAATCAATTTGGCAGACTGAACTTAAAGATCTTATATGGTTGGAATTGCAAGCATATCACGCTGATAAGTCACCAATGGAAGAAGACGAGTATCTTTGTTCTGCCAGAGAGTCAGTGGAACCATTATTACAGAATATTATGAACTACAGGTTTAAAAGGTATTCAATTATTTTTTTTATCTGCTATTCATGCTTTGTGTTTTATGAAGCCACAAATTAATTCAGAAAAAGAAAATTCAAAATGCACCTACAAATATTCAGCCACACGAACGCATTAACAGGCATTACATCACTTTTGGGATACCTAGATCAAGCTAAGTATTTTAAAAACACTTGCATATTTTAGAGTTGAAGATAAAAATAAGGCAAAACACATTAAGTCATCACACTGGTAGCCAAGTTTATATCCTACGCATTACAATAGAGTGTTCTTAAGTTAAAGAGAAAGAAGTGGTGCTTACTATAAAATGCTTCACCTTTTAGGAAATGACACTACTCGGCCGATTTATTTGGGCCCCTAGATACATTTACTAATTTAGTTAATGGATAAATGAGTACTTAAGTCTAATACATTAAACAGTTCTCTATTGAAGCACTCTCTCAAAGAACCCCAATTTGTGAGAACAAGTACCTTGTCCCCCAAGTCACATTTTACCTTACATCTTGCTACAGTTCTACAACAATAAATCTAATAAATACGAAAATAGGTATTCATTATAGTTTTTGCAAAAAATCAATGTTTGATTTAAGTTCATTTGGTGTTGGAACTCTACCATATTTTTACTTTTAATGTATCATTTATCATAGCAAGTCTAATGTAATAACGCCTCTTAGGAATCACAGAAAATATAGTTCTCAAAACAGTGACAGTGGAGTTGAAGACGACTGTCCTGGATGCAACTCGATTTACTGTTGTTCCTGCATGGACGCTCAAAACGAAGCTCTCAGGGAAATTGAAGATTTGATGAAGAGACTGGAAGATGCCGAGTCCTTGTTTCCTTCGTCAAAAGCTTTTTCAGAGCTATATCCTTTATATAATAGTCCCGAGTTCGTTAGCAGGGTGAGTTAAATCGTTTCTTTTCATGTATTTTTAATAATGACTTACTTATATCTTCAGGTGAAAGCCATAAGCCTATGGTTCAACATGACAAAAATGCAAAGACTGAAAATGAATATTTTAGCCCGGCTAGTATTCTGTCTTGAATCAAAATCAGCAAACTGGCCAATTATGTCGGACGAAGAATCGCCCGGGTCCTCCTCGGATAGTAACAACAGCGTTGGCTCGTCGACGGGTGACGGAAGCTTCATGATAAAAAACATGTATAATATTGTGCCACTGGCTTTATTAATCTCGAAAAAAGACCACAATAATATATCGCCCTACAGGAGATTTATTGAAAACGTACTTAAAACTCGAACTCTGCATAAAGGCTTGAGTTTTTTAGAAGCCCTGCACAACAACCTCTTAAATAAAGTGCATCTTACTTTAGATAAGCCAGAACATGTGGAGCTATTTTCAAAAGTGAGTTAAATATATAGGTCTATACATTTCATTTCGATCTTTGTGTATTGTTGTATTCAATCAATCAATGAATCAAATTCTTTATCTGTTCACAAAATTACACACAAAGTTGACATTGTTTTAACCCATACAAAGGGTGTAGGACATGTCAAAGAAAATATGCTATAAGTACTGACTACATTAATAAGTACTGACTACATTAATTAAGGATGAAAAGAAAGATAAAAGGAGTGAGTTAAAAATTAAAATAAATCAGGTAATCACAAGATTAATTACAAGATTAATCACAATATTAATGGAAAACGATTAAAATATCTACCTAACAAAACTAAGTCTAACAACAAAACATACATATCACATACATACATCCAAAATTTACATACACACATGTATGAATCCTATATTAAATTTGACCCGCCCATACCCAGAAAAGTCCTATCTTCCAAATATTCACCAGTAGAGTAATAACATTTTTCCAAAAGCATAGTTTTCAGTATTTTTTTTAATTGTTTGTTTTTCAGAGACAGTACCTCTAAAAAAATGATAAGATTAAATTGAATAATTTATGAATGAAACTAAAACTGCACTTAATATTTTAGTTCTTGTATTATGAGAATGTTCTCTGTTACATTCTAGAAAGAGATCAGGATTTTCCTTAACAAAAAGTAGTGCCTCCAGAATATAAGCAGATGGCAGTGCTACATTTTTACTATCTTTACATTTTTGCTTGCAAGTTTCTGTAAATTTAAGGTTATATATATTTCTGATGCAACGCTTTTGAAGAACAAATATTCTACCTGCCACCGAGCTATCGCCCCAGAAGATAACTCCATATTTTAGCCGAGAGTGCACATAGGCATAATAAATAAGCAATTTTTGAAGTTTCTTCTCTGACATGGTTGTAGATTATTTTTAGTGCATAGCAGTAGGAAGTTATTTTATTTGCTAGAGAATTGATATGATGCGCCCAATCCAACCTACTGTCTACCTTAATTCCTAGAAAAGTTACACAATCTAGAGTTTCTAGAGTTTTAATTTCTTTGACGTTAAATTTATAAGTTATTGAACACTGATTTTTCTTGTAGTTAAATTTTATCAATTGAGTTTTGTCAACATTTAGCAATAAGTTATTGTTGGTAAACCAAACTTTGAGAAGTGAGAGAGTGCTAAAAATGTTGTGAATCATGATTGCATTGTTTTCCGCTGACAGAGTTAAATCTGCGTCATCCGCAAATTGAACGGCATTATTCACAATGTCTGGGAGCTCATCTGTGTAGATAATGTAGAGGAGAGGACCCACTATGGAACCCTGTGGAATCCCCCGGTAAACCACCCTTATGTGCGACTCATATCCAGCATTAGCCACATACTGTTTGCGACCAGTCAAGTATGAGCCAAGAAGCCGTAAAGGCACTCCCCTCACCCCATACCTTTCAAATTTTTTCGACAGGTCAAGTCGCAATGTCACTGTTTCACAACCCTTGTTTAGAGAATTTAAAATTCTATACAATGCTTGGTATATTGCCCTAATAGTTGATTTATTTTTCCTAAGCCTATTTTGATAATTAGAGAGTAAGTTTTCTGTTTCAAAGTAATTTATATATATATAACGTTTTTAAATACTTTACTAAAATTGTTTAATAGAGCAATAGGTCTATAGTTTTTAACATCCTTTGCATCTCCTTACTTGTAAAGGAGTTTTATTTTAGCAACTTTTAAGTTACTAGGAAAGATTCCAGATTGTAAACTAAGATTAATTAGGAAGCTAAGTGGGCTTGCTATTTCCGTACGTACTGATTTTATTACAGATATAGGAATCTCACCTTGCCCTACAGATTTTTTGTTTTTTAAGATATATAATTGAAATTATTTCATTAGGTGAGGTTGGATATAAAAATAAATTTTTTGAAGTGGTTTTTACACGTTTTAGAGCAATATCATAGTGTATTTGGTAGTTAGGACATGCTGTTATGTAATAATCATTTTTATTATTCAAAATCTCTAAATTACTCTTGTTATTTCCCTGCTTTACACTTTCAATAACTGACTGTTTGTGTTTTGTAAGATGCCCTGTACATTGCTTTACAACATTCCACACAGCTTTAGATGAATTTAAGTAATTTCTTTTTGCATGTGTAAAAACTTTTTTATAAAGTACGCATCAATTGAAACGATACACCTTAAAAAAACACCAAATTTGAAACGCTGCAACTCAGCCAAATATAGTTTAATTTTGACTTTTTGCACCATTCCTAAAAGGACCATTCTTTAGCTATAAACTGCTTGTAGAATGAAATGAAAATATTACCCTCTGTCAATTATACATTAGTAAGTGCAAAAACCCTCATTTTTGACCAAGAATTTCTGCCCGGAGAGGAAGGTAATTTTGGATATTACTATACTTTCTTAAGTATTGGGCCTGTATCTCGGGACGTCTTTGCAAATTTGATGTTACCTTATATACCGGCGGAGAAACCGTAAATTTTTCAAATGTGTGAATTTTATGGCGTTTTCGTGTGTTCTAGCGTGGCAATGCACATACGACTCTAAGTATCTTATTATGGTTAACAGTTATTAGTATGCAGTGCTAATCTGTCACCAAAACATTATTAAAATGTTGCTCAGCGTTATTTATACAGGGCGACAAAACAAATGTTTTAAATCGATTTTCGTCAAACTTGTTATAGGACAATTTTGTAAATGGAAACTCTTGTTTAAATTACAAGAGTGGCCGGTAAAACCGTGTTTGCAATTTTGAGGTTATGGTATTTCTATTTAAAAAAAAAACTCGATAAACCGATACACCTAAAAATTGGCAAACTTTGAATCGTCAAAACTTCGTCAAATTAAAGCACAAAAAAAAACGTGAAAAGATATTTTGTCAATTATATAGGGTGGTGAAAAAATAATGAGTGAAAAAATCATTTTTAATTTTCCGCGTGCAAAACATTTTTAGGCACTTAGGTTATATTAATAAATTTGCTGATGCTTTTAAACAAGAATTTCTATTTACAGCATTTTCCGAAAACTCCTATAACAAACTTGACGAAAACCGATTTAAAACACAATTTTTCTTGTCGCCCTGTATAAATAACGCTGAGAAATATTTTAATAGTGTTTTGGTGACACTAACTGTTAACCCTAAAAAGAAATTTAAGTCGTATGTGCAATGCCAGGCTAAAACACACGGAAACCCACACATTTGACGATTTTTCCGCCGGTATATAAGCTAAGATCAAATTTGCAAAGACGTCCCGAGATATAGGCCCATTACTTCAGAAAGTATAGTAATATCCAAAATTACTTTCCTCACCGAGCAGAAATTCTTGGTCAAAATTGAAGGTTTTTGCACTCACTATTTCAACACCCTGTATAACTGACAGCGTGTAATATTTTAACTTAATTTTACAAGCAGTTTATAGCTAAAGAATCGCCCTTTTAGGGATGGTGCAAAAAGTCCAAATTAAACTGTATTTGGCTGAGTTGCAGCGTTTAAAATTTGGTGTTTTTTTAAGGTGTATCGTTTCAATTGATGCGTACTTTAGATAGAAACATATTTTTTATACTTCAGTAGATCAGATCTAGAGTTGTTTCTTTTTTTATATAATTATTTTTTTGTCTTTGAAAAAGCTTTTATACCATTAGTGATCCAAGATCTGATTTTTATTTTATTTTTGAATTTTTATTGGGAAATATTAAGTGTATGGCTTCTAGAAAAATATGTTTAAAATTATTTTATCCCAAGTTAACCTCTGAAGAATTGTACACATCATACCATGTCTGCTGCTCTAGCTCCCCAATTTTTGCCTCTGAGTACACTCTCATTTCCACAACTTGTTGTGAGTTTCTCTAATGCACCAGCTCGGAGACCTTTAGAACCTGTCCCTCATGCTCAGATAAGGCTGTTCTTTTTACTTCACATGAAAATGGATTATTAAAGTTTATTTACACATGATCTAGGTTAGTAATTCGAGTTGGTTCGGAAATTTCTTGCGTGAAATTGCGTAATTGAAGCTGCCTTATTTTAGTTGAGCAGGTCAGAAAATCAATATTGAAATCACCACAGACAATGGTTTTATAATGTCGGTACTTGTTATTTATATATTCTAAGACATTTAAACTATTTATAAATATAAATAATGATTCTGAACCTAACGAGGGTGGCCTATACAAACAAACAGCAATTAATTTTTCACCTTTTATGACTGCTGCTGCATACTCTATGATTCCCTCAATGCTCTACTCACAATTTCAGGCACCTCCGTGGCTTTAATTCGGCAGGTGATCAGGATGCATGAGCCCCCATGTACCATTTCTTTTCTAGTAAAAATGAATGTTGAAAAATATTTTCAAGTTGTAATGTTGATTTTTTTCGCTTTCCAAAAACCAATGTTCGGTCAAACAAAAAATTTTTGGACACTCCATTGTCTTCAACAGTACCTCCATGTCGTGTAGCTTGTTTTTGAGGCACTGAACATTTTGATGAAACACTACCAATGCATTTGTCTGCCCTCGGGCCAGCCTCTTCTCACATTGTGTAGGGGTGTTCCTTGTGTGTTCCGTTGACCCATTGGATTCGACCTTCTCTCCATTATTGGATTGCGTCTGATATTTGTAAAATGGTTAAACATAACCCCAGATGGCCAGAGGTCTGAAGTCATTATTTCACCCAATGAGTCCTTAGGAATTCCAATTTTGAAAGAGCTGTTCCATCTGTCTTTTCGGGTATAGAGTTTTTCACATATGATATTTTTTTACTTCTATATTGTTTCGACTATATGATAGATTATCCGGAACTGTTTCGGGGATCAAACCCGTCACAAATACCCATGCTCTACTGGATATCTCAGCAACTTTTAGATCTGTGGTATTTTCTCTGGTTCCCATTTGATTCATTGGGCGCTGGATACTTTGGGTTGACAGGGTAGTGTTCCTGTTCATGTTTGTACGTTGTCTATCGGTGGAAGTTGAGCCTAACGGCAAGTTCATATATTTTTTTAAGGTGGCTTCATCAACTCCTTTTTTTTACAGTGTTGATGTCAATAACTGAGTTGGAAGGCTGGATTGTGTTGATAGCAGCAACAGCAGGTAGCTTGGGGTCAGGACTCTTGTTTTTATTCTCGTCTAGTGTCTCATTGGTATTGCTTTGTTTGGGAGCAGAATTTGAATAGTTCTTGATATGTCCTTTAATGTTCTTTTCCAGTTCTTTGCTCATTTTGTCCAGTTTGCGTTCAAAAGACTTCTTTAGAATGTTTAAGGAATACTGAAAACTCTTTTCTAGGCCATTCTTAATAACATTTAGTTTGTCAGCAAAAACAACTGAAATGCCCTCAGTGGTTCCTTTTGTTATATCAAGAACCCCTGGCATACAGCTTGCATACAGTCTCGTCAGATGTTCCTCAGAAGTCGTAAATCCAGAACAGTTTAAGCAAAACTGGTTTTTACAGAAGTCATAGAGAATTTTGTATTTCTTTTCATCTTGATTTGTAGTTTTGATGCATTTATATCATGCCATTTTGCAAATGCAAGAAGCAATTCGGTGTACACAATTTTTGCTTTTGAGGTTAAGTCTTTAGTGAAAAACTTATTTGAGCTTTGGTAGTAAGCCCTACATTTCAAGGCTTAACATATAATTTTCAATTTTGAATGCCTACTTTTAAATTTTATGAAAATCTCTTATTGGTTTTCAATACATTCTCATTTGTGTGTTTACTTTTCAGGGTCTTATTTATCATCAAATTAACATGAAGTATCCAAAATTCAATAGTCATTCCAAGTTCTATGCCCCATATTAAATCAGAAAATATATTTTCAGCTTTCAACTGTTGTATTTTCTTTACCACCATCCTTGAGACTAATTTACTTCTCCTGACATTTCTAAATTAAAGGCAGTAGAAATAAAACAATTACAGATAAAAATCCCATATCTAATTCTTCTAGAAGATTAATTGCCCATGAAAACATCGAACCCCCTTGTAGCTTGTTCAACTGTTTCAAACCTGCTGACTTATTCGGATTATTTAGTGGATGCTTTTGAATGTATCCTTCAAGTTGACAGAATATATAGTGATTACGTAAGAGTATTCGACAGAGTTAATCACATATTGTTGGTGAAGATGAAAGCACTAATAAGCTTGATTTTAGGGTAGTTCTAACTAGGTGAAAAGACAAAATGTTTCACACTTGAATTTCAGTAACATTCATTGCACCACAACAAATGATTGGAACTAAACTGCTCGTCAAAAAAAACGACGCACTTAGTTTTTTGGACAATATTTGAAAGCTCGTTATTGGAAACCTACTGAACCGATTTTAAAAAACTTTGGAAATTCTGAATAGTTGATTCTTTGGTTCTTATGTCTAATTTTTGGAATAAGATAATTTGCACCTAACATGTACTACAGGGTGTTAAAGAAAGAGATGCTTTTTTTACAAAACTTCAAGTTATCCCCATTTATGGGGTGGTTGAGATTGATAGTCGTAATACCTCTCTTTACTTACAGTTAGGTAATACCTCGGGACGTTTTTGAGATTTTGTGGATATCTCGGCTAACTACGATTATATGGCAATTTTTCGAAAATCGTCGATATTTTCCAGTTTAGTCCCAATAATGAGCAAACTACGGAAGGTATCGACGAATTGTGAACACGGCGTCTTACGGTAGGTCATATGCTACCAGTTTATGTACGTTACGTGATCCAGTAAACCAGAAAGTTCAAATTATGGGATATGTTTTACACAAAATAATTTTTTTTTGAAAATTCAAAATAGAAATTCAAACCAAAGAAAATTATACTTGTAAACTTAAAATGCGACCTTAATACCATGGATTATTAAGAATGGGGTATTTTCTCGAAACGGTTTTTGATTTTTGATGATAAATCAGTCAGTTGTCAAAATATGGTAAAATAAGGATATTACTTCGTGTAACGTTACCATAAATATGCAAACGAGTTTTTGTCTCTTACAACCGTTCAAATTACACTCGAAATTACCTTCGAATATACAGGGTGATTGAAAAAGTAAAATGGTAATAAAAGAATTCATTTTTTAACAGAGGATCCTATTTAAGTACCCACCTATCATTTCTATTCTTAGGTATTCTAGGGACCATTTAGTAATATTCGTGCAATATTTTGTGTAAAACATATCCCTTAATCTGAACTTTCTGGTTTTATGGATGACGTAACGTACATAAACTGGTAGCATATGACCTACCGTAAGACGTCGTGTTCACAATTCTTGGATACGTAGTTTGTTCATTATTGGGACTAAACTGGAAAATAACGACAATTTTCGAAAAATTGCCATATAATCGTAGTTAGCCAAGATATCCACAAAATCTCAAATACGTCCCGAGGTATTACCTAACTGTAAGTAAAGAGAGGTATTACGACTATCAATCTCAACTATCCCATGAATGGGGATAACTTGAAATTTTGTAAAAAAAACATCTCTTTCTTTAACACCCTGTAGTATATGTTAGGTGCAAAATATCTTATTACAAAAATTAGACGTAAGAGCCAAAGAATCAACTATTCAGAATTTCCAAAGTTTTTTAAAATCGGTTGAGTAGGTTTCCAATAACGAGCTTTCAAATATTGTCCAAAAAACTAGGTGCGTCGTTTTTTTTGACGAGCAGTTTAGTTAGACTAGTATGATGCAGTGCTTTGATTAAAAACAACTTTTAATAAACATTACTTTGTTAACTAATCCAAACTAATATTGATTGTATGTATATTTTTAGGCAATATGCGATACTCAAGAGGAAGAACTGCTACGATATGGTAGTTGGAGTCCTGAAGCCAAAAACCTAGATTTACCGTCATATCGATCTATGTTTTTGTTTCTTGCGGGCGTTCCTCTAGAAGTTATTAAAGAGTACTTACAAATGAGATTGGAACAAAGGCCTGAAAACCCCTCACCGCTTAGTGTCCGACAGCTTATGAGAGAACTTAAAGAGGGTAATGTATTACAATATTTTAATCAAAATAATTTTGGTGTCACATTAGCTCCGAGACAAATGGGTAAGGAGTTTACATAAATTTATAGATTATCAAATTCTAAAGTTGGAAAATATTATTGTTAGATTGCCTTTAGAAGATTCTGTATCATCTCGAATTGTAACAAATTTCAATTTGCAATTTCAGTAAAATATGTAGTTACAAGCCTGTAAACATTGAAAGCGTATGAATACCAGAATAAGTGCATTGTTACTAACAATGCACTTTAAAGACCGACCGAAAACCGTTTTTTCTTTTCGGTCGAAACCGAAAACGAAATTCGACGTATAGTTCTTTTTCGGTCGAAAACCAACACCGAAATTCGGTGGAATATCGAAAACGAAAAAAGAAAACAAATTTTAAATTTCTGTTGGCAGAAGTTATAGAAATTTCAGATGAAAACCAATCAGATTACAAATTAAATATTAGGAGAAGGAACCACGTGCTTCTTCACTTCTCAGAATAGACATGAAATCTCATTCTGCCTTCTAGCAAATGCCTCATCATTGGTCATGTATAGCTTATTCGATTCGTGTTCGCTTTATTTTTATCATTGTGTTCCTCAAGGACGATCATACCCACCATGCTGCCATGGTGTAGCCGACAGTGTGCTGACTCAACCGCGAACAAAGCGGAAGTAACCACCTAAAGGTGTTATGTGATCCTCGTCAGCCAGGAACAGTGACACGACCACCAATAATTTTTCTCGGCTTCGCGGCCGAAAAGTTTTTTTTTCTTCGGCCGAAAAGGATATTTTGTCCAAAAATGGCCGAAAACCGAAACCGGAAACGAAATTCGGTCGGTCTCTAATTGTTAACTCCGTTATATCAAACTGGCTATATATGGCATGAGAGGAGATAACTCACGAATCGGTAACAGATAGATATTTGGCTGGCATTTTCGAAGATGGTGCCGATTAGTAGGGGGATGGTCCTCAGGCTGTTATCTTATGGTTTAGCTTTTTGTAAAGGGCATGCCAGATGCATTGGCATCAACTAATGATTTTTATTTGAAAATAAGCCGTCGCTTATCTTTATAGAGCGAGTTATTCCTAAGATTTCAATTGTTCGAACAGAACTGGCAGAGAGAAAGCTTAAATGTAACAAGGGCAGGACTAATATCAATCTATAAAAAACACTATATAATTTATCTCATACCGCTTGGGATCTTTCCACTCGGAGAACTTTTGTAGTACCTACAAACGAAATATCCGCTCGTGCTCCCAAGTTGTAACAAATCATTGTTCAGATGCAATATTAAAGAGCTGTTTTTTTTTTCCAGTTTCGTCGTTATATTTTCTATGCCTAGTTACATTTGTGAAGATGCATCCCCGGACCATGTGTCCATAAGCATCGGACCGCACCTTACGATCACCAGCTAAATACTTGATTTTGTCAGAAGGGACATCATTATCCGGCCTTTAAAGCTTTTAACTTATTGGAATTTTTGTTGCGGTGAATTGATAAATACTTGCTTGTAAATTTGTAATAATTTAAATTCCTTTTCATATTTTACGTTGCCCTAGTCATGGTATGAACCGCTTCAAGATCATGAAGGAAGTGGTTTTTCGAAAAACATAGTGCTCCGTAAAAAGATAACTTGGAAGTCTATTCTGTGGCCTATTAAAGTGTATGGCGCCCTCCACTTATATTTGTTTTTCAAAATAATTATCTTTTTATCTTACTGAGTGTGTTATTTCATTCTTAGAAAATATAAAGCATATTAATTAGCCAGTGATGTTTATAGGGCTCAGGATTGCAGCGAGAGAACGCGAACGGATAGACATCTATATTGCAGCCGTCAAATCGGGGATGGACGAAATACCTGACACTCATCATAACACGCTCGAAACATTCGATGAGTGCATGGTGAAAGTATTTAAAGATTATCTGGAATATCTGGAACAGTGGGCCCATTTCCACCACAATAGGTTCCAGAAGAATCTTCTGGAAGAAGAGTTTAAATTTTCTATGTCCGTTGTTAAGTACATCGAAAAGGGTAACGAACTATTAGCTAATAAGTTTGCGAATATTTTGGCAAGTATATTGGAGAGAATCGCTGAAAGGTTGTTAAAGAAAATTGACGAATTTTTGGATGAGATTAGCAAAGAAGATGTAAATACATTGAAGTAAGTTAAATATGTTAACTTATTTTCTTCACACTATTGCTTAAATATTTTTAGTTTATGTGCATTGATGCCTCACTGTACTTTATTTACAGTTTTCCGACGACACCCCAATAAAATACCTTTGTTGATTTGGAATATTTTAAATAAAGATATTTGACTGATAAATATGGATATATTGCTTTGAACGACCAGCAGTAAGTCCAGGGCTGCGCTCTTATTCCAAAATTCAAGTAACTAATCCTTTCCAAATTGTGCTGAAATGTCGTTTTTGTCTCGTCCATTCTTTGTTCTGGGTCCCTCTTATTTAATTACCTTTTTTTGTATTCAGAACCGTATGTACCATATTAAAAGTTAAATGTCACTGATATATTACAAATAATGAAATAACCAAAATGTGTGCTAAATGATTATGAGCATTTTGATTTGTTTTTGCCTGGCTAGTGTATTGTGTTCAGCCTTCTTGCTCATGTCTAATGCGATATTTAGTTGAATCTGATTATTTTAGGCAAACGATGTTTAACCTATGCAGAGAACTTCAAACTATTTTTAACGACGAGCGAGAGATGAGTATGAAAACAATGGCTTTTACGAAGATGTTTAAAATAAAGAGTTGTAAATATGTCAGCGCCGAAGGGCTGGCGTTTTTGAAGGTATGTAGTATTCTAAACTCTATCCTGTATAGTTAGCCATAAAATATCAAGTTTTATTGCAGAAAGTATTTTTATTCTTAAAAAGTAAACTATTCCACAATAAAGCTGTTTGAAAATTTTTTATATGGGAAATGTAAATTTTCAATTAAAATCCAGACGTAGCAGCGTTTTCCTGTACATTTGATGCTATTAAAATAATTCGTAGACTTTGGGTAATTCAGTGCATTCAAAGTCACTTTGGCTCTGATCAACATCAAAGATTCCAACCCTTTTTGAATATATGTTTTCTATTTCAGAATTCCGTAGTAGCGTTTAAATGTATTATTCCAAGGGCCATAGCAAAAGTGCAGAGCTTCTTTGATTACACAACTATAGATGCTTTCGATGAACTAGATAGACATGCCTTATCCAGCAGAATAAGGGAAATATTGATGCAAATTTACAGGTTCGGGTTTGAGGTAATTCTTAGTTTATAGTAAAGAAACTAATTTTTTCTGGTACAGGTAAGAGACTAGTAGTAATGTTTGTCTCAATTAATTTGTAAATCTCCTGAAATAACTTCTTGCCGGAAGTCTATGATATATGTGCACAAAAAACCTGAATATATAAATAGTTTAATACTATTTGACAATGCTCATTGGAGTGATACAATTATATGAGTAATTTGAAAACACTTTATGCGCCTAAAGAATTCTCCACCACTGCATCAGCGAATATTAACTACGATAAGAAGATTCACTCTCCGCGGCGGCACGTCAACGGTATGTCTCCTTCCCCGCGCGAAAACTAGCATGATACTGGCATGTGACCTTTGGACCCGGCGCACACTGGTCGAATTTCTAGGAAAGCTGGCCATAATAAGGTTTACCAGAAATAAGACATAAAAGTTATTAAGTATTACAGGTTTAATATATCGTGTTTTAGACAAATAATTGTTGAATTTTTTGCTCATCATCTATATTTATATATAGGGAGTATCAATTATCACTAACGATAAAAATCATGTATAAAAATCATTTGTATGTTCTCAAATCGTTTTAAAAAATTATTTTGAAAATTAAAGGCTCCTTCGTTGTAAAAAAAGAGTTTTAAATTTTTAATTCGATGATCCAAATTTTGTTTTTGCAACGGTTAATTCAGGAGTCTCACGAGGAAAATAAATGTTAAGCGGACGACAGAAACGCGTTGATGACGGCCTGCAATTTTGCCATACATGTATTTCAGAGTTATCGCTATTTTTAAAAATTAATCTAATAGGGACGAAACTAGTAAAAAATATAGAAGCATCAGTGCAGCTGTTGTTCAAAAACACTTGCTTATATTCTGACTATCCCAAGGTAATATCAAAGCCATATTTACAAATTAAAACTAAATTATAAATTTTTATCTGCTGATTCAGCCAAAGTATTTATTACCTCTTTTTATAATAACATTAGTCTTGCATCAGCAATAATGATTCTACCGAAATTTCAGCTTCAGTTTCACTTACTACAATATTAGGGGATTAGGGGTGGGCGACAATAATCGATTATTCGATTCACTTTTAAGAAATTACCGATTAATCGACTTATCGATTAATATTTCAGAAAATATCGATAATTGATTATTTCGATTATTCAGTTATTTGCTAAAATATTAAGCGTTTAATCGATTATTCAATTTCTTGCCCACCCGTACCGATGACTTTACAACAGATATAGCTTTTAAAATTCCAATTTAATAATGCGTTGCGTTGAGGGTAATTTAAATGACATTTGAAAATACTTTCAGTACAACATATGAAGCAAAAAAAAACAGAGAATCGTAAATGCTCAAACAAGACAGCAGCAGGGAAAACTGCGCACGTTACAAATTTAGCCAATAAGGGATCCTCATTTCGACGCGCCATTTTCTGATAATCTGGCTTCAGTTGTTGCACAATTAGGTATAACAGCAACACATATCCATAGCCTAAAGAAAACTATAGCCGCGACACTCGGCTCGTTTAGTGGGGTATGGAATCAAATTTTCTCCGTGAAGCTCAGTGAAGGGAGGACACCACACAGTTGGAACTCGATGCCAATCATACGCGCTTACCTGGGCCGGAGTGCAATAAATTTTCAGAGGAATTAAAATAGAAAAAGATTCGTTGTTTGGGTAAATAGACGTTATGCGTATATATTGTTTTGTTTGTATGTTATATAAATAAGTTAATGTGTATGTGTTAAAATGAGAAAAGAACGGCAGAATTAAGCAGCTAGTTAGTTTGTTTATTTAAACTTATATTTGATTATAACGTATCGGAATCGGTTCAAATGACTAAAATAAATTGGAACTAACTGAAACCAACCGAAAGTTAATTGAACGACTAACCAAAGCTAGCCAAAAGTAACCATAAGCTCCAAAACAGGCTAAAACGTACCTATCGCAATAGGTTACAAAAATTAAAGTAAGTTAAAACTAACCAAAACGAAAGGAATTTAAGCGACTAACCAAAAATATTAAATTTGCTTATAACGTATAGGAACCGATTCAAATGACTAAAATAAATTGGAACTAACTGAAAGTAACTGAAAGTAACCGAAAGTTGATTGAATGACAAACCAAAAGTAATTAATAGCACAAAAACGGACTAAAACGTATCGGAACAGATTAAAAGTGCTAAAGTAAATTAAAACTAACCCAAATTAACCGAATATTGGCAAGTAACCAAAGACATTAAAATTGGTTATAACGTATCGGAACCGGTTCCAATGACTAAAATAAATTAAAACTAACTGAAATTAACCGAAAGTTGATTGAACGAAAGTAAGTTAAAACTAACCCAAATTAGCCGAATTTTGGCGACTAACCGAAAGTAATCAAAAACTTTAAAATTGGTTATAACGTATCGGAACCGGTTCATATGATTTAAATAAATTAAAACTAACTGAAATTAACCGAAAGTCGATTGAACGACTAACCAAAAGTTACCAAAAGCACCAAGAGGGCTAAAACATATCGTAACAGATTAAAATTATTAAAGTAAGTTGAAACTAACCCAAATTAACCGAATTTTGGCGACTAACCTAAATTAATTAAAAACATTTAAATTGGTTATAACGTATCCGAACCGATTCAAATTCCTAAACTAAATTAAAACTAACTAAAACTAACCGAAAGTCGATTGAACGACTAACCAAAACTAACCAATAGCATCAAAAAGGGCTAAAACGTATCGTAACAGATTAAAAATATTAAAATAAGTTGAAACTAACCAAAATTAAGCGAATTTTGACGACTAACTTGAATTAATTCAATAACTAAAATAAATTGAAAGTAACCAAAATTTGATTGAAAGACTAAACAAAACAAACCAAAAGTAACTAAAAGTACCAAAACGGGCTAAAACGTATCGGAATAGCTTAAAGATAATATTAAGTAAGTTAACACTAACCCAGATCAATTCAATTTTGGTGACTATCCTAAACACTAAAATTGGTAATAACGTATCGGAACCGAAAGTAATCGATAGTTGATTGATCGACCCAGTTTTGGCGGCTAACCAAAACTAACCAAAAATATTAAAATTGGTTATAATGTATCGGAACCGGGTTCAAATGACTAAAATAAATTAAAACTAAACGAAAGCTGATTGAACTAACCCAAACTAACTAAAAGCACCAAAACGGACTAAAACGTATCATAATAGGTTACAAAATTTGAAGTGCCCAAAAATAATCGAAAATTAATAATATGGAAACATTCATAAAATATATACGAAGAGTACAGGGGAAAAACGATCTAAGCGCCATTTCCAGGAAACTTTTATTATTGAGTTCACAGAAAATTTGATTCTTGATAAAAGTTGGTGCTTGGAAAAAAACTAATTTTGACAATGTTAAATTAAGACTAAGTATTACAGGGTACTTAAAAAATACAAAAATGGTGGTTAAAAAAACAAAAACTTAGGAATATCGGAAAAGCTTCTACAGGAAAAATAAAGCTCCTATTAAGGTAAAAATAAAAGTCAAATACCATTTTTTCCAAAAGTGCATCGTTGCTGAAAAAAATAAGGACAAAATAAAGAAAAAGCGGTTTTTTTCAGTAATTGAAATGGATTTTCTCCGCACTTTTGGAAAAAATGGTATTTGACTTTTATTTTTATCTTAATACGAGCTTTATTTTTCTGTAGAAGGTTTTCCGATATTCCAAAGTTTTTGATTTTTTAACCATCATTTTTGTATTTATTGAGTACCCTGTATAACTTATCTTTAATTTAGCATTGTCAAAATTAGTTTTTTTTCAAACACCAACTTTTATCAAGAATAAAATTTTCTGTGAAGTCAATAATAAAAAAGTTTCCTATGGAAATGGCGCTTAGATCATTTTTCCCCTGTACCCTTCATATGTATACACATTTTATAGCAATAACATGTTTTTAATTTTTGTATTAGTCTTACAACCATTTCATCATTTAGCCATGTTGATTTTAGTTTGACAATATAATTGAATTATATTTCAATATAAAAGGTCTCAAAAGAGCGGGACATATTTTCCGATTTTCGAATTCTTCTAAAAATTCTAGATAAATTTCATGTAGCATGTCGAATAGCCTCCTTTCCATTTAAAGAATTTGATCTGTTTAACTTAGCGCGAAACGATTTGCATCTTCTTATCTTAGTTATTTAGTAATTATCTACATATACGAAATTTTCGGTTTGGTGGGGAGTATTTTCCAGTTTGTGGTTATGTGGAAGATAAGAAAGTGCAAAACATTTCATTTGACAATAAACAGTTCGTATTCTACCATAAAGGCGTAAGTCTCAAAAACATTGTTTTTGCTGGTTGTTTTTCGTAAAAGTCGATCGTTATCCACATATATCCATTATTTCAGATTTGATCAGCACCTTGATATCATTTTGATTCGCTGTACCTTTTTTGGTTTTAAAGATACCAAGGTAAACAAAAAAGCAAAATGTAGGGTTGGTAGCTAAGTTTTTTCTAGATTACATATGAAACAAACACCAATAATTTTCTGACATAAAAGCCTACTTTATATATTTTTTAAATAGAACTCCCTGTATATTACTACATTTTTGGACTCTCTAGTGAAATCAAAACACATGTCGTGTATAATATCCTATACCTATCTTTGGCTGTTTACGAAATATTGACAGTTGAAAGTCGGGCATTTTCACAGGCTCTAAACCGCACGAGATCAAAGAAAACGGTTTGCACATCTCTATCTTAGGTTTTCATAAGCTATCGAATGACAGTGGCTTTCAATTTAACCGGAGGTTTAAAAGTTCCGGTCAATTTTATTCGCGGGTTAAATTCAAAGTTACTGTCATTTGATAGCTCATGAAAACCTAAGACAGGAATATGCAAACCGTTTTCTTTGCTCTCATGCGGTTTAGATTTTAAAGCCTATCAAAATGTCAATATTTCGTAAACACCTAAAGAACGATAGGTATAAGATATTATACACGAAACGTGTTTAGACTTCTCTAGAGATTCCAAAAATGTAGTAATATACAGGGTGTTCCATTTAAAAAATATAGAGTAGGCTGATATGTCAGAAAATCGTTAGTGTTTTATTTTATATGTAACGTAGATAAAAATTTGGCTACCAACCCTACATTTTGCTTTTTTGTTTAACTTGATATCTTTAAAAACAAAAAAGTTACAGCGAATCAAAATGTTATCAAAATAAATTGAACGCACGGTACAGGTTGCTCCGATTTAGCGTAATTGTGCACTTCATGCATAAACTAGTTCGTGAACTATAGCCAGATCAAAAATTTACTTTCATTTCACCATCTTGACAATATTTTTATCTAGCGAATAAAATGAAGAAGCTGTTACGAAAAAATATGCAAAATCGTCCATGATACGTTTATAAAATTGTGCAGGTTGCTAAGAATCTATATAAAACAAGATTATGTACTTATATAAGATCTCTTTTAAGCTTAGAAGAGAACAACTAGATAAATCAAAATTTTAAAAATTATTATTGCAGATCTTCACAAGTTCGTCTAAAACGGTAACTACTTGTGCAAAATAAAATCTCATATAAAAAAACTTTTGTTGTGTATAGATCTTGTTGATATTTAAAGATTAACTTGGAGCTTATATTCTATTATAGCTATATTCAGCATTCAAGAATGCTGTACTTACTACAAGTAATCTACATTCGCCATTCTTAATTTCACTTCAAAAGACATTTTTAACTATTTCTTTCAGGTGTAATGTTTAAATAAATATCCGGCTCTCTTTATGCAGCTTTTTGGATCAAAAAAATGGTTATTCTCTACTCGAAATAAACAGTATTTTATAAATCGTATATTTTGTGATGAAAGTTTAAATAAAATAATAGGGGAGAGTAACAATTTTGGTATATAACGTCCCAAAAAATTTTAGTACGGCTCACTTCACTAATGATTGCCGGGGGGTTGACGTCAAGTTAGATTTATTTATTTCCTCCCCACTACATAGTGATAAAATTGGTCCTCGCTTGTCAAAGGTGCCGCGCTTAAGTGTCGCAGCTATAGTTTTCTTTAGGCTATGACATATCCTCAACGGAGTGTTAGCACGTTAGCAGTATAATAAATACATCAGTCTTTATCTTTTTATTATGTATTTGGGCAAAACTATATGATAAGAAGGATCACTTTCCGCGGCGGCATGTCAACGGTGTGTCTCCTTCCCCGCGCGAACACTAGCAGAATATCGGCAGGCCATGATACAAATAAAACAATCATGTTGGCAGGCGACCTTTGACGCGGCGGCCATAGACCAGCTCATCCTTTTGTCAGATTAATTTTCAGGCCTAAGTTCTATAGTCGAGTCAATATTCGATATAAGATAATATCGCTATTTTTTAGTTGTATTGTATTACAAAATAGGAATGAAATATACAGTAAAAGTATTGTGCGAAACCTTTAATCAATTGTAAAATCACCCAAAACGCCAAAATTTAATTAAATATTAAAGATGGGATAAATTCGAGCAACATTTTCTTCTTGATGTCTTTTATCAGAATATTAGTATTCGGAAATATGGTGAAATCATTAACACAAAATCAAAATCTTTTAAATATTAGTTATTACATACCTTGAGTATTGTTATCAATAATAACTAATTAAAAACGTTAACAGATTTTTGAAACAGCCAGTTGAATACAAAATTTATCAAAATATTTATTTGGTGATAATAATTAAAAAAAACCATAACGTAAGTTTGACAGGGCGCTGCAAACAATTCAGAAGATATCAATTGTGTTTTTCCAACGCCAAATAGAGTATTAGAGTGCTATAAATAATTTCGTCATAAATTTGATTAAATATGCCGCAAACGAAAATATCGTTTATGGCCAGCTTTTATTTAAATTCAACCTGTGTGCGGTGGAGTTCGCTGATCGTTACCAGGCAACGAAGAAAATCAACGACGATTCCTTTGTAGCGCTTTCTGGCCATTAAGTGGGCCTTCTTGTCGTAGTTAATATTCGCTGACTGCATGCTATGTGCTGTACCTAGACTATGAATGCAGACTGCTGTACTGGTCAGTCTAGTAAAATTATTTAGGAAGCCTCACTTTTATCAAATAACCGATTTTATGCCCCACTCCTCATAGGGAAAAGTATGGACAAACCAGTTTTTCCTTCATTTAGGTTCAACAGATTCCTCTGACACCAATCTTGCATTTGTTCTGTTGTACGCACACAGTGCCCAGAAAGACCCCCAAGAAACTCAATATACTCTGTATTTGCACTAAGCCATTACACAGAAAAAAATGGACGTACACGTCAAAATACAAGATAAAATATAAACTAATATTAGAATGCTAAAACTACCTACGATCTACCTAAATAATATTAAAAGTTATGACAGAAAAATTCAAAAAATTAATTTTCATTTACATAAATATAAACACAAACAAACAATATAAACACCTACACAGACAAACTCAAATTACAGCTGTGAATCAAAGCATGAGGAATCATTAAAATATTCAGAAATTGAATAACAGGTTCTGTGTAATAGCATACGTTTAATAGTAGGCTTGAATTTGCTATATGGCAAATATCTGGCATTTCTAGTGTGTGCATTTTACAAACGCTTGCCCATGTAGAAGGGGGACTGTTCAAACCCACTCAGGCGATGCACATCAAGCGAAAGCAAGTCACCATGCCGTGTGTCATAATTGTGGTAATCATTGCACTGTGGGTACTGAGCTAAGTTAGTTAGTTTTAGTAAACAAGAGAGTTCTAAATAGATATATAGATGGAAATGTCATTATACCCCTAGCCCTGAAATAAGGTTTGCAGGTTTCCATAAATTTCAATCCAAACAGAGATCCGATAAGCCGCTTCTGAGCAACAAAATCCCTTCCCCCATCAGTATAATTCCCCCAAAAAATTACATTGTAAGTGAGACGATTATACACCAAGGCATAATAAACATTTAGGAGTTCCACAACGTCCAACGTATTTTTTAACCGAGATATCGCGAAACCACAAAATTCACATGTACTCTCCAGGAGAAGGTATCATCCAGACAGACTACCAGAAATCTTGTATTTGTGACATAGGACAGATGATCAACAATGACTGCAGGAACACTTGGTCTTGACCGGAAATGCATGTACACCGATTTATCAGCATTCAGCACCAAATTGTTCTCTGAACACCATCTGTCAGAGTACAAACATTGCTATTTTTAGATTTCAGCTCCTGAGGTGTCTGAGCTGAAACCACCACGGTGTGTCATCTGCAAATAGGGTGACAGTTCCAAGGTCGACAAAGTCAACAACATCATTTATAAAGACCAAAAAAAGCAGCACAGACTCCTTAGGAACTGCCATGTAGACATAAAAGAAAATCAGAACATTCGCCCCCCACCTCGACACAAAACGTTCGGTTTGTCAGGTAAGACCCCAGCAAATTCAAAATTGGCCCCCGGAAACCACTGGCATACAACTTACTCAACACAAAATCAACCTTAAATGTGTCAAAAGCTCGGGACAAGTCAAAGAAGAGACCAGCCACCAGCTCTCCATCATCAAGCTTACAATAAACTTGTTGAAGCAACTCGGCAGCTGCACTCTCCGTCGATCTCCCCGGCAGGAAGCCATGTTGTGTACTGCTCAGGACGACATACTGATTCTCAAACTCCATCATTCTGTCATACAGAATCCTTTCAAAGTTTTTTGAGATTGCACTTAACACAGTGACAGGTTTGTATTACCCAATATTTAAAGGATCTGGCTTTTTAAATAATGGAGTTACTCTTCCCCTTAAGGAGAGTGGAAAAACATTCTTTTTAATACACTAAATTGGCTAGAAATGAAAGTGGGCTAGATACTTCATGCTTTATTGCCTTTAAAAGTCTAATAGGGATACTATTCAGGCCACCGTTATTTTTATTTTTGGCACACTGGATCACCCCTATAACCTCTAGAGGTTCAACTGGCCTCCACACAAAGCTGTTGGGAATCCGTCTCAGTGGCAGAGTACAATTGACTGAACGACTTGCTCCAAACTTAGCCATGAGACAATCCACGGCAACAGTTGAAAAATATCTACCAAATGCGCTTGCAACCTGTCCACTATCCACAAGCAACTCACCATTCATGCAAATATATTATTCACTTCTCTAGACCTGCCCCCAAATCTTGGTTTACTATATTCCACACAGTTTTTTACTTGTTTCCGCTATTAGCTATCACTTTACCAAAGTACATACTTTTACATCTGTTAATAAGGTCATTGTATTGTTTCTTTCTAATTCTATACAGTTCAAGAACTCTCAAATCACAAACTTGTATGGATAGCCAGAATAAATCCTTTAGCTCTCTACTGCTCGTCACAACCTCTGGAGTCAACCATTTATTATTAATTTGTTTAATTTTTTTGGATGCATTTGTTTTTAAATGACAGTTTGCTTCAATAGCCCTTATCAAAATTTCAAAAAACTCAGCATATGCAGTCTCCACATTAAAACTGGCTTCATATACAGGATCAAAGCTTACATTTAGTAAAAATGACTTCAACATATTTAAATTAAATTCAGACAAAGCCCTATAGTTACAATGACCCACAGAAATAACTCTGGGCACACTCTCACCTGTATCATAAACATGCAGCATAGCCAAGTGATCACCCAAGTTAACCTGAACAATCCTTGTACACTCATTAATAATTACATTTCTGTTTGAAACAGTATAATCCAATTTAGACACAGTCAATGATTTGTTTTTATTCAATTGAATTCTGGTAGGTTTATCAGATGTAATATTAAGATTAAAGCTATGAAACAGATCAAATAACAGACTCTTATTCCTACCAGCCTCCAAAGCATTTATGTTGAGATCACAAAGATATATAGTTGTATTCATTTTACAATAACTTCTCAAAAAAAAATCACACTTTTCAAGGAAAATCCTAAAGTCGTCGAACCAGCTAATATGACTGACTTGTCGTCAGCATACACACAGACAAGCCCCAAAGAAAGAGCTCCACAGAAACTATTCGCGTATAGAAGAAAGAGTAATTAGGCATCATATTAATATAAATAGCATGTAAGAAGTTGACATTCAATTTTATTTTCTTTTACTGTAAAAACAGTCGTTTTGAACTTCCACACTTTTTATATGAAGCCGACGATATAATCTAACCTAAATAAATTCCTACTATAATTAAAATTTATTTTTATGGTTAATTCAGGATATTTTTTTCGCAAACAACGAAAGAATCTTTAGTTCTTTCAAGAAGTAATTTAAGTTTTTCTTTTTTAGTTTTACAAAGAAATGAGTGATGGATTGTCACCTGACTTCCGTTCTAAAGTAGTATACAGTATGGTTCATTTTGCCAAATTGTGGATGTCATTTGTAACGGAAAGGTGTGAAAGAGGCAGAGGTAAGTGTAGGTGAAAATGTTTTGTATTGCAATATTTTTTTCCAGTTTTAGCACAAAGTAAAAAATTATTATCTTACTTAGGTTAGGTTAAACTTTTTGAGGTTTCCCAAAACTTGCCCTTAAGGATCTATTGTGGCTCTCCCTATTTTTAGAGCATCTCATCTAGTTTTGTATATATGATTATACTCCATGGCCTTGATAATGACCCCTCAGTGTAGCATGTAGCTACTCAATTGGTTTCGCCCATTTGTTCGAAACTTGTCCTCACGATGCCTTCACAGTAGCAGTGGCTAGCAGTTTTCTCTTCTTAACTTGACCTGCATAGGGTTTCATCAAAGTCAAAAATCTTTATTTATAAACCTACATCGTAAAAAAGTGCACTTAAATAAATGGCATCTGTCAGACCCAATCAGACTTGAGTATATTTTCAGTCAATAAACCTACCATCATTCTGACAGCCTTTCTATTGTAGCTTAGTAAGTCACCCGTAAGCTTTGCCGAGAAACTCATAATGGATTCCTTAGCTTGTCTCTGTCCTGGTTGGACATTCCATTATTTTTGTAACATCGTTGCTGCCCATTTCGTTCTAGATGCCTTAATACACCTGGCCACCCTACAAGATAGTTCTGGTTACCAAACAGCTCAATGATCCTGCTTTGTCTATTTCCTCGGCTCTTTCGTTGCCTCCGTGCTCCAGAATCCAAGCTAGGGTCACTTTGTTTTCACTACCTAGCTCATCCCTTGCAGCAACTCCCTACCAGTTTGCACGTTGTACTATTGATCTTGATTGCCTTTAGTGCGCCTGGCTATCGGAGTAGATTACCACCGTGATTTCTCTGTTCTCCATTTTCTACGCGCAGTGTTCTATGGCCGTTACTTCCACCTGAAACACCGTCGCTAGATTTCTCATAAATATTGTTTTTACTTGGATAGTCCTATGAATTTAGTGTTGATTAAATTTAAATCTTAATGTGTTCATTACATTTATTTATCTACATTTGCAAATACACTGAATGTATGGACTTTGAAATTTTTCAGGGATGAGACCAAGGTGGGCTAACCAGGGTATGGAGTTTCTATTAACAGTTTGCGAACCTGCGAATACAAAGTATCTAACTGATGAAGAATTTGAGGATCTGAAAAAAAGCATGGACGAGTGTATTTCACATTTGATAGGTTAGTTTGCATTGGATCGCTCTTTATAAAGAAAATACCAAGCCGAATTCGAATTTGATATCACTTTCAGTTAGACCGAAATGGTATGTTAACATTCCAGCCTTAGTGACTTATTTATTATGCATATTCGAAGTTCAAACCTTTATCTTTAATAATTAATAACTGAGTTTTTCCAGTAAATTCAAACGTTTGAGTTAGTGTCAGAATATTCATGTTTATTTATCTTCTAGTCAGATCGTAGGTTGATATTTAGATTCTCTATAGTTAAGTACTTTAATTTGTGAGATTATGTAAGTGTAAGATTTTTGTTAACCTTTCTGTTTTTCTTTTCTCTTAAACCGAGTATCCTTGACAAACACAACTGAATATATCCAGTTCGTTTTTGCAAATACTTACATACTAACTGTACTGTATTTTATCACTAATCCAGTAACTAATGCCTTTGTATTAAATACAAATGCGTCTTTCTTATTTTCTTATTATGCTGAATGTTTCATTGTATGCAGGTACCACTGCTCCGTCGACTCCCGAAAGCGGAATTTACACAGGCTCGCCTAGAATGTCTTTGGAACACATCAGATCTAAATCTAGAGGTTCGTCGCCTAGTCCCAGACCCACCTATAAAAGCCAAAGATCCGCCCCTACGAGAAAAACTAGTATGGATCAGCAATCTCCTAACATTGATGCTCTCGATAACATAAATATTAGCTTTAACGTAAATTCTAGGTAATAGTTTTGGTAATTTTTTTTTAAATGGAGTAGCATAATTAAAGTAGTAGGTATCAATCAGTTTTAGTTGCTCTGTCGTATATGCATTATTGAATTCTTATGTTTTATTACAGTGTAAAAAGAGAAGACAAAAATGCTAGTGTTAAAATAAAACTCCCACCAAAAAATCATTCGGAACGAGTCATAGACGCTATGGAAACGTTAGAAAGCAAAATAAACGAGAAACTACATAAGGAACAGCTTATAGGGACAATTTTGGAATACAATACGGAGAAAAAGAATCATGTCAGAAGAAGAAACGTTACGTTTTCGTGGCAGAGGGGCATCAAAATAGGTAAACATTTGAATAAAAAAAAATCCGCCTTGCCGGTTTCATGGACTTGAAGACGAAGGCAATACTTCAAACTAGATGTTGCTTCCTTTCCACTGAACTAAGTTTAAAGTAGTTTATACAATCGAGATGCAGGGATTTTATTGATGGTGTTTTCAACATACTAAACGAATTTATTAAAATGTCAATATGTTGGCTCATGGCTGTTTTATTTTGGTTTTTAGGTCAAGGCCGTTTTGGCAAAGTATATACCGCTGTAAATAATTATACAGGTGAAATGATGGCTGTTAAGGAAATGCCTATCCAGCATAACGACGCATTAAGTATAAACCGAGTATTAACAGAGATGAAGATACTGGAAGGCATATCACATAATAACTTAGTTAAATACTATGGTATGGAAGTATATACAGTAAGTGTTGCGCAAACTCAATAAAAATTATGCATTGATGGCAATCGTTTGTCTTGGTGATATGGCAACACAGTTTATACCACAACCGAATTCGGTTACGATATAAACTGTGATGGCAATTCTATTTTATATTAACCTTTATAAAATTTGGGCGCTATTTACTTTAGACGCCACTAAAACTCACCGGATCCTGGCGTATCAGGTGATGGGTCCGCCCACGCGACGTCTCACTTTGACTTTAGAGGTTAGCGGTAAAAACAACGTTTTCGTTTACATTTTGTCAAGACGTGTAAGATGTTTAATTTCAACGATTTCTCCGTAAATTTGCATTATTTATCAATATTTTTAAATAGTTACTTTCTAGAGACATATTTATTTAGTGTGTTCAAGTATTCTCTGAGAAATAGGACTCAAGGAAATACTATTACATCGAAAATAATTTAAGACTGTTTTGGTAAGTTCATTTCTAATGTATAGATTATAGTGTTTTTTGTTCAGATTTAATACTATTAAAATAATACTTCAAAATAATTTCAAGTACTTACTTAAAAGTTTGTTCGAGTTAATTTATAGTAATAAGTCTACTAATAGTACTGTTTTTTTTTCTGATTTGCAGGTACAAAGTGGACATAATCTCATATTCTTTAGTGCTTGAAGCGATACATACAGATGGGTATCATGAAAAAAATATGTCTTGGGCATACCTAGATCCATATAATATCAAACGATGACTGTTCTGACAGAATTTCCACCCCGATTGTAATGTATTTAGACCATACAAAGAGGGCATATAGGTACAATGGAGGAAATGAAAACAACTATCGAAGGTTATAATCAGTCTGCTTGTGAAGAAAGCAGCTGTAGTCATTGACATATTACATTTTAGTACCTATATATACTTGGAAAGGTAACTAACATTGTTATAATTTACACTTATACATAATCAGAAAATATTTTTGTTGTTTGTTTTGTGCTTTGACGAGTTAATTTTTGTACGTATTCTTATTATTAAGTAGAATGTATTTATTGTATTTTATACAGTATCAATTTATTTCAGGATATGCACTTACAGAGATAATATAACCCATAGAACCATCCACAGCAGCACAAATAAATTTTACAAGTGGGAAAAAAATATTTTAAATTCCTGTTTTTCACAGAGACGAGGAGGAGTAAAATGTCCCTCCAGAAAGAAGCACTCTTTTGCAACATCTGAGATAAGTAACTTACATGAAGAGAAATTATTTTTATATAGGTGTACTTTCTTTAATATTGTTGAAACTATTTATTTTTGTAAGACTTGATACTTGATTTTTCATATTATTATGTAATAAAACATCTATTGTTTTCTTATTATTTTGACATCAAATTATTATGCACTATAATAAGCATTTGCCCATAACATTTTTTTTAATGAATGGAATGATACTCTAGAGAATATCATTATTGTTTCATGCACATCTTACATGGCACACAGGTGTGGCATAAAATATACCTACCTAGGTAAATCATTATGGAAAAAAATACACCAGATATTTTGAAAATCCAGTTTAATTTAAGACATCCGCAGTTTCGATTACAGCTCGTAAGAAGAAACTGCAAGAAACTTACGAGTGATATATCGAATCATCACATATTTTTTAAAATAAGAAAAGTACAATATTTACTTAAAAACTATAAATGTAACTAATTATAAGTATGTCTACAGTATTAACAACTAGAATCTATACACAATAAAATGTTAAAACTACATAATAAATAAATAAATACATGTGTTTTAAAAGCTATTTACGGTTTTTCTTCTGTGGCGGATAGTATTCTTGCTTCTCCATTTTCCTTTTGTTTGTGGTTGATTTATTTACTTGCTCCATTATTGTACCAAATTGTTTCATGCGCCTTAAAATAAATATAAAATGTCATTTTATAAAAAAAATAATAATAACGTTGACAATGCAACGTACTTATCATAAAGTCTTATCATTCAGCGATCTCAAAAGTTTGAAACTGATTCGATTTCCCTGTTCATTATTTTATCTACTGGTGCTGCGCTTTGACTTTCACATGTTTTTTTCCCTTATGAACTTTTCAATTTCTTCATTATGGCCATTCTTAATATTTGATGGTTGTTCTTCTGCAAGCATTTCAGCAAGGTCACCTAAAACAAAATCGCTTCCCGTCCATTGCTCATACAAACGTACCAAATGTATGTGTTTACACATCATAGTTTTTACAGAATACTGTGGGCACTCACACCTGTAGCAATGAATACAAACCTTGCATACTCTACAATATAATGTTTTGCATTCTGTCTCACATAATTCATTATAAGAAACATTACAATAATATTCACCTTTTGAAGACTTGATATTCTCCAAATCCTACCTGTTTTACCTCTGTTTTGTTCATTGTTTCTGCAACTTTGTGTGTTCTGAATGTGGTCGCTCCATATGCAATCTCGTCCAAAAGCCTATCAATGGTAACATTTGTCTTTCTCTTCAACTGATTAGTTCTAAGTAAGTTGTTTAAACTTTCAAGTGCCATGTTTGTGTTCACTCCCGCATTTATTCTATGACAATGAGCCCACATAGCAATCCTTTCCTCGCTCTGGTAATAATATCTGCAACAAAGTTTTTTATATACCTACACAATTTGCATGCACAAACATACAGCATGTCCCAAAAAGTTGGCAACATATGAGAAACTTTTTATTATTGATTTCTCAGAAAATTTGCTCTTGATCAAAGTTAGTGCTTGAAGAAAAACGAATACTGCCGTTATAAGATTTTAATTGAAATGTACAGGAAGCTCAAAAAGTAAGGAAATGTGACCGTTCAAAATGAAAAATAATCCAAATTATAATTTTTGAAATGGCAGATTTAAAGGACACGAAAATAGAAGCAAAAAAGTTTTATAACATTTTTTCATATGAGATATTGTTACTGAGAAAAATAGACACAAAAAGCGAAAATATTCGATATTTCAGTCTAATTTTCTCAATAACCATACCCTGTATGGAAACACTTTACTAACCTTTCTTGCATTTATTTTTATGCCCTTTATATATGCTCTCCCAGACATGTTGATTTTGTTGATATCAATTATTTTCAATTTTTTAACTAAGGTTTTTTTATTTTTTGAGCTCCCTGTACATTTCAATGAAAATCTGATAACGGCAAAATTAGTTTTTCTTCAAGCACTAACTTTTAGCAAGAGTAAAATATTCTGAGAAATCAATAATAAAAGAGTTTCCCATATGTTGCAAACTTTTGAGACACGTTGTATACTTAGGCATAACAAAACGAAGTTTTTTCATAGTGCAAAACTTGTGTGGCATTTTGGAAGACAAAACTTGCACATACCTTTTAAGATAATTGAAAAAATCTGCTTCATTAGCATTTTGCAACCGTTCGAAGTACTTTTCTGTCAATTCCACAAACTTCTCTACCTTAGTTTCATTCAATTCTTCATATCTGTCTAACCAAAACTAACCCACTCCCCCCTTTAACTTACTTTACTTCTTCCTTGTATAGTCCAGTTTTTAATGATATGCCAGCTACACAAAAGTCCTTTTGGTGTTGTCCCCATCACTTTCACCCATGCATTGTAATACTTCGGATCGTCATCAGTCATGAAATACTTGGGCTGTATTACTATTTCAATTTTGTCTCGATGCACCTAAAAAAATTTCTTGTACTACCTGATCTAATCTGTTACTTAAAAAAATGCCACAGGAAAGCCCATATTTTTGTCATCCTTCACCAGGATAATTGTCAAATCCATTCCCTTCCGGTTTGTACAATGTGTTCCATCCATACATATTATCGTTGGCTGAGGTCAACTATATTATTCTACTGCAATCCTTTAATTTGCTTTCCATATTGGCATTCATAAACCCTAAACAAAAATCTTCTACTCGAAGGACTGGATGACTTTCACCTAAAATAGGAACCAAATTATATTTCAGTAAGGTATATACATTCTTGTCTGTTTGATTTGTTTTCTGCCGTTTTGTCACAATAGTTAGTATACCCAGTCCTTATATATCTCATGCCCCTTAGTCCTTAGAGGTGATAACCTATAATATGTTTGATGTCGATATACCATTCATAATAACTAATAGGTACTCGCCTTGTTGCTTGAAAAAGAAACAATAATTTTTTCCATCAGCATTCCATTCATTGACTTTCAAGGCCCCTGCAATCATAATATTGTCATGTTTTCCGTTCATTACATTGTGTTTCTTCGTTAAATAAGCAATATCTTTTCTATTAATCATATTAATTATTTCAAGGGTATCACTTGTGATTTTCCTGGCATCGGAAATAATTCTATCTGCAGTGACTCCACTAACCAATTTTTCAACTATTATTGTCTTCTCTGCACTTGACAAGTGTTTGCTTCTGATCTGTTCCTAATGACCTACATGTGTTTTCCAGAATGTTACAGTGGTTTAACCTACAATTCAGAAAAAAAAATATTTGTCAACATATTACCTGCTACCTTTTACAGTTCAGTCGCTCGATCTTTTTCCCATCATCATCATTAATAAATAAGTGAACAAGTAGCTTCTGCATATTTCACCGTAAGAGCCACTGTCAAATTGTGATATACAGAAAGTAATTGACCATTTATTTTTTTGATATGACCTATTGGAAAAGATTGTACATTTTATATAATAATTATTATTTGTTAATAGGCTGTCTTTTTGGTTAAAATTGTTTACAAAGTTCCATAATATGCTTGTATTTTGTAATAAAAATATTGTGAATACTAATTTTAGGAATAAAGGAAATGTAACTCCGACAAACAAATTGTATCTAGTTGGTTAAACAATTATTTACCTGTTTCGCATTGATTGACATTTAAACGGGAACCAATGGCTTTTCTGTTCTTTTACAATATTTAGTCTCATATCCTGAAAATGAATGAATTAATCTTTGAAAAATCTTGCCCTATTGTATCTTTACCTGTTGAATTACTACGATTACAAAGGTAGGTTTTTCTATGTCATCTATAATTCTTCTTGTTCGGCTCATTACATAGTTTACCTCAATTTTCTGTTCTCCTAACCATTATTCATATCTTTCTTTGCTAGAAAAGTTAAATGTTGATACCTCCATTTTTATTCCATGACTTCCCTCTTAGATGACTTTGCAGCTTATTGTATGTCCCACAAGTAAACTCATTTTCTACACACAACGTGCAATTTTCTATTATCCGGGGTCCGCTGATTATGAATGTTTTTAACATGCTTATTCTTCGCAGAAACATTAGAAAACTCCGTATCGCAGAATGGGCACGCTTTGTTTACATTTGTCGTTTGTACTAGTACTTCCATGTTAACTGCTAAACCCTAAAGCACTTGAATAGTACTTAATGAAAAGTAATAAAAGGAAAATAAGTGTTTAAATATTTGTGAGCTTTAAATCACAAACTTAACACAGAAGCACAGAAATAATCTCAAAATTGTTGAGATATGAAAAGCTCAGTCAAACAGTCAAATCAAATTGCTTGACAGTTTAAATAAAAAGGCGCCAATTGTCGCGTGGGTGGACCCATGACCCGATAGGCCAGGATCCTGTGGGTTTTAGTGGCGTCTATCCGTCTATTTACTTTAAGTAAATTAATGGGAGGTTAAATCGCTGGTATGCAGTTTATTGTTATATATCTCTGATTAAATAGCGATCTAAAGTTTTAAGGAAAATGATTATATTATTACATCTATTTTTTAATTTGTCTGGTAGGACAAAGTCACATTTTCAAACTGGATCCACTGCACATCCATATTATGAGTGCAGGTCATATCAAACGTGCCGTGCCAATAAAGTACCTATAGTATTTATTATTATAACCTTTAAGATCGATATTGCAAATATTTATACAAGTCCAAAGAAGCAGATACTGGTATATAATAGGAGTGTTTTTTTTTTTTTGAAATATATATTATTGTAGGATAAAATGCTATTGTTTATGGAATTCTGCGCCGAGGGTACCCTTGAAAATCTCATCAAAGCGGCAGAGGAAGGACTACCCGAATTATTGGTTCGAAAGTATAGTTACCAACTATTAAGTGGAGTGGCAAGCCTGCACGAGCATGGCGTCGTCCATAGAGACATTAAGCCAGCTAATATATTTCTAACTCAAGAAGGCAATTGCTTGAAAATTGGCGATTTTGGGTGTGCGGCGAAAATTAAGAGCAATTCAACCATGCCTGGAGAGTTACAAGGATTTGTAGGGACTCAGGGTAATGATATATCTCCTTAATATAGTGATATGGAGATATTTACCTTTGCAACTTTACCAATTTTTCAGTTAATCATTTTAACCTTTATTTCTGCTAGGTATTATTCTAATTCTTTTATTCATGTTTAAGTCATACAATTGGTTTAACATGTCACACATAATCTTACTTTTACATTAAATTTCTCTGTGCATTGGAAGTGACAGATTTCTCTGTGCTGAATGGGAAACATGTCACCATTTACGTTAAAAATTTGCTTCCAAGGTCACACAAGCTGATATTGAATTGCTGCTTGCAGACTGCAAGGGTAAATTAGAAATTGAATTTGGAGGCTAGATTGAACCAGCTGTTTTGGTTTATTTTTCTCCATTCAGCAGAGTTTAGTTCATTTGAATGGGTAAAATCGATGTACGTTTAAACACAGATCTATATAGCTACGCAACAGATGCCTACTCCGGTATTAAAAGTGTCGCTCGCCAATAATGCAATAAACTTAAATATTTTCCTATTTAGACGTGTTTTGCCCCTCCGTGTTGCCAAGTCGCGAACTGTAGTTTACCTATTATATCACATTATGGTATTACTCATTTTCTTGGCAATCGTATGATATATTATGTCAAATTAAAGTTCATTATCAGATTCAGTGAATGGTGTGCTTGAACATGGACTAAGACTCGCCTTAAATATCGGTGTAAAAGGTCATCACAAATTTTGTTAACTTATACTGTAATATCTCTTATTTATATTAACTAATAATATTATCACGCAGGTTTTTGTTCCGAAGATCAAAGGAATTTTTGAAATTCTTATCGACATGTCAAAGTACCATTTAATTTTGTTTTAAACTCTACTATCATTATTATAAATTTGTTCATTTAAATTGCCGGTTCATTAATAAACTATCATACTTAATTAAAAATGTAAAAATCGTATTTTTCTAATAAAATATGTGTTAATTTAATACATAAATATTAATAATAAAACTCGATGATTTGAGCGGGTCAAAAAGTCAGCAGAAATATTGTTCGACGTGATAACTTGGCAACACCAACCCGTTCCTAGACGACTGGTTCACCCGCTCGCGAAAGCCGGTGAACATTTTTGGCCCCGCGCAAAAAGCATTGGAAGAGGTATCTGTTGCGTAGCTATATAGATCTGTGGTTTAAACGATAAATCGATTAATCTACGATGGGTATTAATAATTCGTTTATAATCTAGAAATTGGGCATTGACTCATTGACAAATTACATTTGGTGAATTGGAGGTAAATGGGGACCAAACTAGTTGCTTTGGTTTTATTTTTGTTTATTCAGCGGAGTATTTAGTCCATTTGAATGGGTAAAATCGATTTACGTTTAAACGATAAATCGATTACTCTGCGATAGATATTAATAATTCGTTTATAATCTGGAAATTGGGCTATTGTTAAATTTAATTAAGGAGGGACTAAACTGTGTCAATTTCTAAGCTGCTTAATTTGACTGAAATTTAATGTAAATAAGGCATAAGACGTTTAAGCTGTAATTACATTGACCATTAGGTATTGTGTTCTAAAAATCTAGACTAGATTTAAAAATGTCTATAATTATTACCATTGAGTTAAAATATCTTTAAAATATTAAAAATGATCACACAATAATTAAACAGAGCACTGTATTACAACCCAAAACAGATAACTTATGTCCCCCCACATGGCATGTCACCACCGACCTCCATTGGTCGGTGCATGTCACTGGCCAGGAACAGAATTGGCTTCAAGAGTCTTAATTGAAATTGAGAAAATATTGTTAAGCTACATTATTTTATATAAATATCTCGTTGAATGATGAGGATATTTTCTTGATATATTTAATTTTTGTAGCTTACATGGCACCGGAAGTATTTACAAAAAATATGAACGAGGGACATGGCCGCGCAGCAGATATTTGGTCAGTAGGGTGTGTGGTTATTGAAATGGCATCAGGCAAGGTGTGTATATTGAATATTATGAGCAGCTTTCTAAACATATTTTGCACTATAGCCTTTGAAGGAATGTATTTTAATGGCCATCTGACTAATAATCGGAAGGTGCTAACTCAAACTCTGATGAAGAAAAATATTTATTTTAAACTTCGTTGTTTTAGCGTCCTTGGGTTCAGTGTGATTCAAATTACCAAATAATGTTCAAAGTCGGAATGGGGCAAAGTCCAGACCCGCCACATGATATGATAGATGAAGGGTTAGATTTCTTGGCCCAGTGCTTCAAGCACAATCCTAAGGAACGAGCTACTGCGCATGAACTGTTGTCCCACAATTTTGTTAAAGTAGGAGATGACTTAATTTAAAGTACTTGTCATGCAGTATTTAAGTTGTGTTACCCTTACATAGAACCCACATCTGTGAGAGAAATTGTGAGTGCTAGAATCAAGTTTTATTGACCATTTTCGTTCGAGTATTGCATTAAGACAAAGCTAACCCTGACTAAATGAAGTACAGAGAAATACTATAGTTTTCCTTATTATAATAACGCCCAAAACTGCTATATATACAATAACAGTCCTGCTCGGCCAACCGGACTTTGTCAAGGTATAACAGGAGCGTGCAATTCCGATCAAATTTTTAAGGTTTATTTGTATAAAAATATGTAAATATTCTGTTTTTTTTTCGGCATATCTATTAGCCTCGGTTACCTTTAGCCTTAAGCTGCTAGCTTGAACTCGAGAATAATAGATCTTATTTTCCCTTGCTAGGGGGACAAGCTTCTCGGTAACCTGGAGATCCCTATGGTTTTAAGAAGTGCTATCATTATTTTGGCAAAATGCATGGGCAGCTACAAAATGTCGGGGAATATGTAAAACATCTAAAGATTTTCACAAACCTAACTTATAATAAGGAATTGTCTTAAACAGGACCAAATAAAACGACGAATATCTGATT
>MU186624.1:43834-86851 GCA_016904865.1 Pissodes strobi | reverse complement strand
CTGGAAGGATATGTATTGTTATGTATCGCGATATCTACATAAAAGGAACGTTATCTAAGGACCATCTAGAGTCCATGATCGATAGCCATCGTGGATATAAAATAACTCCGCCTGTTGGATACCTCTTCCGGGTGTAAAAACTCACTTAACGTATTAAGTTTTAAAGCACAAAGAAAATATCATTATAATTCCATACTGCACATGAGCCGTAGTTGCTACTCTCATATTAGTCCAGTCATTTAAGTTAAAAGCCTTATAAAATAATAAAGGATTGAAGGTAGCAAGGTTATTAAACCGAAAAGGTGATACAACTAAAAAAGCCATTAACCAACTGCTAATTAGGTTCGAATCCTCTTCGGAATGCCAAATTAAATCATCGATCTGGAACTGTCTTGCCTTTGTCTAAATAAGCGTATTTCAAGGGTCTAAATCCAGATTGAGCAAGCTTCTTCTTATGGTAATAGATTTACTCTCGAAGATAATTCTAGACAGATTTGGTGAATATGCAAAGCCGCCTGACTCTCCAGAAGATTATGATATTTAAATTTTATAGTACATGTTGGATTACGATGGGATGTGGTTTTGGATATCTAATGCATAAAAACGATTATTTTTCAAATAGGTGGTGTTATAGTAGAGATATATGCCGTGGAGGGCTTCTGAGGGATTAGAAACATGATGATATTCTCTTCTGGCAAAAGCTGTTTCGCATATTATACTGATTTTGTTCTCTCTCTCCCTCTCTCTCTCTCTCTCTCTCTCTCTCTCTCTCTCTCTCTCTCTCTCCTCATCCTTTAACCCCCGAAAGGGTATGGTGGCACTATGCTGTAGCGTTATCCACTGTTGCTCTCCAAGCTTCTCTGTCCTAAGCGGCCTGCAGCGACTCTTGTATTCCCAGTCCAACCAAGGGTTTCATCTGGTCTACCTATCTTGTTGGTGATCTTCCCCTCGTTCATTTTCCATCCACTTTCCCCAGCGCAATAAGTCTCTAAGTCATCGGTTCTTCGTCACAGATGGCCAAATTTTTTCAGATATGATTTGCTGATTTTGGATGAAAGGCGAGTTCGGATTTTTAATTCATCGAGAATAGATGCGTTGGTGCGATGTTCAATCCAGGGTATTCATCCTTCTGTAAGCCCACGTCTGAAAAGAATCAATTTTTCTTCTGTCCGACATTTTTAGCGTCCATGTTTCGGCGGCATAGGTTGAAATGGAAAATATGAGGCTCTGGACGAGTTTTAGTTTTGTTTGTTTTCCTAGTAAGTGCGGAGTCTTTCCATATATTTGTAAGTTTTATGACTGAGCTTCTAGCAATTGCTAATTTCATTTTCGCACACACAATCACTCATCATCCCAGCCTTCCAGAACTTCTATCATAATGTGTTCGCTGTATATATTAAATAGCATTGGTGAGAGTATACAACCCTGCCTTACACCTGACTCCACATGAAATCCATCAGAGCATATACCATCTATCTTTATTTTTGCGTTATTGTATTCGTATAGACTTTGGATGAGCGATACCATAGATGCAAGGGAACTCCCATTACCCTCAGCGTTTCCCAAAGTGTGTTCCATCTGACTGTATCAAAGTTTGCAAATACGTTGCTATATTGAACTCCCGAGCTTTCTCAATAAGTTCGCGTACATTAAGTATTTGTTCTCTGGTTGCTTTGCCCGGGATAAAGCCTGTTTCCTCTTGCGAGATTTGTGGGAGAAGAAAAGGTTTGATCCTGTTGTTAATGATTGACAGAAGAATTTTATTGGCATGTGACATCAAGGCAATAAGCCTATAGTTTCCACAGTCTAACGGGGACCCCTTTTTATATAATGGGATAAACATAGAGGGGCACCATCCTTTCGGCGACTTTCCAGTTTTCCACACTTGCGTGCAGATTTTAAAAAATATATGCACTCCTTTGCTACCCATCTCCTTAATGATTTCTGCTGTAATCTGATCGGCTCCAGCAGCTTTACCGGTTTTTAAGTTCTTTATGGCCCTCACAACTTATTCCTCTAATATTGGTGGTTCCAGCTCTTGGGCTTCGCGTATTGTAGCATTTTCCCCAGAAATATTGCTGAATAGGACAGTGCAGTAATCCTTCCACACCTGCAAAATCTCTGGCAAGTTTGAGACGAATTTTCCATTCTTATCCTGAATGATTTGGGTTTTTGGTTTAAATTCCTTGGCAAGATATCTGACCTTTTCGTAGAGCTCCTTATGGTTGTTAGTAATGGCATGTTGCTCGATATCTCTGCAGATATTATTAATTTGTTTGTTCTTGTCAGCCCTGCAGGATTTTTTAATCTTATTGTTTAGACTTTTAATAGCGGCATGTTCGGCAGGTGGGGAAGATCTTAATTTTCTGCCTTCTTCAATAATTTTTAGGGTGTCCTCAGTCATCCAATGTTTACGTCTGTCGATACTCTGCTTTGGAGTACTTACATGTACTGCATCCAAAATGATTTTTTGGGTTTGTTGCCATATTTTATCTATGTCATTGTTGTCTACGGATAGGTTTGCAGCTTGAAGTGCGTTTTGAAGATCTGTGAGCCTTGGGGTTTGCAGTCTTTTTGTAGGTTTTGACATTAATGTGGATTTTAGTTTTATCGTCAGCTCTGCTCTGAGGAGTTTATGATCAGAGTTGCAGTCTGCTCCTGGCATAGTTTTAATGCTGCTTATAGCACTTCTCCATCTCGCTCGAATAAGCATAAAATCTATTTGGTTTTTATATATTCCATTTGGTGCGGTTCAAGTGCATAAGCGCCTGGCGTGCTGCAGAAACACAGTGTTGGTTACAGTGAGATTATTGCTAACGGCGAATTGTAAAAGTGGTTCACCCCTCTCATTCCTGGTACCCAAACCGTATTTACCTACGACGTTTCTGATATGGTTGTCATGTTTCGTGCAGCCGATCTTCGCATTGAAGTCACCCATTATTATCAGTCTTTTTGAGGAACAGTAGTCATGATCTGTTCTAATTTCTGGTATATAGATTCTACTTCCTCATCCGGAGCTGTAGATGTAGGCATGTAAATTTGTATAATGTGGAGATTAGTTGGTCGTCCGGTAAGTGTTATTTTTATTATTCGGTTGTTGATTGGTAAGTATTCTTGGATGTATTTAGAGTAGTCTTTCCTAACAAGGAGAGCTACCCCATTGCGCGATTCACCCGATCCTGACATATATACCATATTGTCTAGTGTGCTGAAGTGGCCCGAGTCTTTCCAATGTATTTCCGATATTCCACAAATCGGTATATTTTGTCTCTCAAACTCTCGCTCCAGTATATGAAGCTTTCCTACTTAGTTTAAACCTTGGACATTCCATGTACCCAGGCAAATTTTGTTTCTTAGTTGGAGTTGTTTGATCTTTCCAGTACCCATTTTTGTACAAGATGCCTGGTCACTCGCATCATTGAGTCCGGTAGCTAATTTCACACCGCTTGTCCCGGGAACCTCACAGCGCCTATTGCCAGTCGGGTCGCATGGCTCTGGAACAATACATCTATCGTCGTCAATCATAGTGTTCTCATGGAGGATAATCAGGTAGTTTCCCCTTATCTAGCTGTCATATATTTATATTGATTTTGTACACGATATCCTATCTCATTGAACTGTTGTATAGATTAACTATATTTGTTTCATGTTTGCAATGTTATTCCATTCTTCACGCGTCTTTTACATATTCAATATGGCTAAAGGGCCACAATAAAATCATGTACCTTTTTTTCAACGTAAAATTGCAGAAGTACACCTTTCCCAAACACCCGAAGGCGAACCCACCAAATTATTTGTGCAGTGCCAAAATGTTTTGAACATAATTCTGACTGAGGGATATAGCAACAAGATTTTTAATTAAAGATTTAATGTATAAATTTAAAGTGATTTTTAATAAAATATTTGTTACACTGTAGGGTTTCGACACTTTGGACTGTATAATAATTAACTGATTCTTATTAGGAATGATGTATTGAAAATTATGAAAAATTCTACTTAACAAGGCAGAACATAAAATTAGAGTCTATTTCGCGTCTTGTTTACTCAGCGACTTCTTTTTTTTTCTTCGTTTCCCTAGCTACCAGCTGTCCGATTAATATTCGGTATATTATTGTTCGGATCGACGCAACATGCCGCCGACCTTGAAATATGCAGATATTTCAATTACTATTGGATAGGAAAGTACCTTCAGTCTTGTCTATTGGCAAAACACAAATTTTGCTAAGCGCGCGTCGAGCATATTTTCCGTCACTAAACTTCACACATACTACTCGAATGACGCGGTCTTCTCCAGGAAAGAGTTCGGTCACGCGGGCCAGCTTCCACATTAGAGGGGGTAACAAATCGTCTTTAACCAAAACGAGGTCGCCAATTTGAATCAAACTGGATCCGTGCTGCTTCCATTTACTGCGACATTGAAGTTCCGACATGTACTCTTTATACCAGCGGGACCAGAAATGTTGTATAAGTTGCTGGAGTAGCTGATACTTTGACAGACGATTCACGTTGATTTCTTTGTAGTCAGGATCAGGCAACGAAACCAACGATCGGCCTATTAAAAAATGGCCCGGAGTTAATGGCTGAAAATCGTCGGGGCTTGAAGACAATGGACTTAGAGGCCTAGAGTTCAGAATTGATTCGATTTGGGTCAGTACTGTTGTAAAGTCTTCGTAGTCTAGTCGTGTATTACCGACCACGCGCTTCAAATGGTGCTTGAAACTCTTAACTCCCGCCTCCCAAATTCCGCCGAAGTTTGGGGCACGAGGTGGTATGAAGTGCCATCTTACTCCATCGTTAGACATACTGTTTTTAATTGTCTCGGAATTAGACTTAAAAAATTGTTGCAATTCGGAATTAGCGCCAGTAAAAGTAGTACCGTTATCCGAAAAAACATTGGAAGGCTTTCCCCTTCTTGCAGTGAATCGCCGAAATGTGGCTAAAAATGCATCACTATTAAGGCTAGTCACCAGCTCGAGATGCACAGCCTTTGTGGCCATACAAATAAAAATACAGACATAGGCCTTAATCAGCTTGTATCCACGCGTTTTCCGGTCTTTAATCAAGAAAAAACCTGCATAATCGCAGCCAGTATTGGAAAAGGGAATACACTGATTAAGCCTTTCTTCCGGCAAATTGCCCATAACATAATTGCATGGTTTCGGTTTTGCTTTGAAGCAAATTACGCATTTATGAAAGACGTATCTTGCCAAACTTCTACCCGAGATTGGCCAGAAATTCTCTCTCACGGAATATAAAAGCTGTTGAGGGCCGCAATGCATTAAACGCGCATGCTCATTGGTCATAATAAGCTCTGTTAATTTATGTTTATTGTGTAAAATTATTGGATGTTTTTTAGAATAGGCTATATTAGCCCTTTGTATCCGACCACCAACACGAATGATATCATCATTATCGAGAAATGGATGCAATGACAATATGCTACTTGAATTACTTACCTTACCGTTATTTTTTAGATCATTTAATTCACATCTAAAAGATTGGATTTGAGATATTTTTACAACAGTATTTAGCGCATCACGCAATTCTTTTGGGTCCAACTCACCTGATTGCCGATTATTCTTATTGCAGCGGCAGTTGAAAATAAATCTTTTACAATACGCAACTACACGCTGTAACTTAATCAAAGTCGAAAATTTAGAAAAAATGTCACAATCATTTTTTGCAACTGTTAAGTTTGATTGAACACGCTGTTCTGGAATCTCTAGATTAGCATCAATAATTTTATTGTGAGGCCAATACGACTGAGTAAGTTTTAGCCAGTGTGGACCCTCGAACCAAAATGTATTATTAATTAAAGATTCTGCGGATACTCCGCGGGAAATTAAATCGGCTGGGTTGTCTTGGGATCTAACGTGGTACCAATCGTCAATATTAGTTTTATTTTGAATAACTCCCACGCGATTTGAGACAAATGTTTTCCACCGTTCAGCAGGACCTTTTATCCAGCATAGCGTCACTGTGGAATCGCTCCAATAAAAACAACTATCGAATTTTATTTTTAACGACTGCTTTACTTTTTCCGCTAATTTGCATGCCAAAACTGCGCTTGTTAGCTCTAATCTAGGCAACGTAAATGGCCGAATTGGAGCTACTTTACTTTTCGCCGCGATCAATTTGCAAGAATACTCTTCTTCGTTTAATTGACACCGTATATACGCGCAAGCGCCATAGGCTTTTTCTGACGAGTCAGCAAACACATGTAACTCGATTTTAATTACATTCATAATAAATGCATATCTCGGTATTTGTAATTTGTTAATATAACTTAAATCCCTACAAAAGGAAATCCATTTTTCTCGGATAACCTCAGACACCTCTTGATCCCAAGATAGATTTTCCTTCCAGAGCAATTGTAATATTATTTTCGCGCGAATTATGACTGGTCCTACTAAACCTAATATGTCAAATATTTGACTTGTGATTGACAGTATTGATCTTTTGGTTACACTGGAAAAATCAAAGAAATTTTCAACCCGGTACTCTATGGTGTCGCTATGCGAGTTCCAATAAACGCCTAGCGTTTTGCTATTTTCATTTTCACCCAGATGCAATATACTTGCGTCTAATGTACGGTTTATATCAAATTCTTTAAATAGTTCCGGTACGTTAGAAAGATATTTTCGTAGTTCGAATCCCGCACTTAAAAGAATTTTACTTACTTCTCGTTGGATTTGTAATAGTTCCGACTTTGAGTCGGAGCCTGTAAGCAGATCATCTACGTAAAAACAATTTTTAATTATGTCACTCGCCAATGGGTATTCTTTCTCATTTTCTATAGAAAGTTGTAATAAACATCTAGTAGCAAGATACGAAGATGACGCCAGACCATACGTTAATACATTTAACTCATAACATTTAAGGTTTTCTGATGGCTCGGCGCGCCAGAAAATTCTTTGATATTTGCGATCCGATTGGTCAACGACAACTTGCCTATACATTTTAGATATGTCGGCATTTAAGACAAATGCATGTTTTCTGAAATTTAAAAGTATCATTAACAAGTCGTTTTGCACCGTTGGACCTACAATTTGAACGTCGTTTAATGATAATCCATTATCAGTGCAAGCAGAGCCGTTAAAAACAACACGTAAGCGAGTTGTCAAACTTGTTGATTTTATGACTTCGTGATGATTCAAATAGTAAGCGTCGCCATCAGAAAGACTTTCAATACTCTCATTTAGAGGAGTCATGTGACCTAAATCCTCGTATTCCGATAAAAAATCATTATATTGCTGTCTAATTTCATTATTCTTAAGTAGCCTTCGTTCCAAAAAATTAAAACGTTTAATCGCTAATGCTTTCGAATTGCCTAAGTGATTTATTTTGTCCGTAAAAGGGATTTTTACAATGAAACGCCCGCTTTTATCGCGTTTAAAATTATCGACAAATTGCGTCTCGGAAAGATCGTGAACCTCGGCAACACTGCCACATTCCTCTATTTCCCAAAATCGAGAAATATTTTTATTTATTTCGTCGTTAATCGATAAGCAAGAAATTATTCTGTTATTTACAATAGAAGGATAATTAATCTCACCGCCAAGAATCCAACCTAATTTTGTAGATTGCAAGGTTAGATTATTGTGCAATTTAATCTGATTCATTAACAAAACGTCGTAGAATATTCCCACACCGCATAATATATCAATATCCTTTTTTACATTGAACTGGGGATCGGCAAGTTTTATATGGGGCGGAATATTTAAAAACTTGGGATCAAATGAACATATTGGCATAGGTTGCGTGATTTTAGGTAAAATTAGACAACTTGTTTTCCTTTTGAACCCTTTAGAGGACGATTTCAATATTATATTTGCTTTAAATTTCGCAACAAGTGACTCACTGTCACCAATACCAGAGATTGAGTAATTAATTCTCTGCTTTTCTAGACCTGCTTTGTCGCAAAAACTTTCCGTGATGAAATTAGATTGAGAGCCAGGATCTAGTAATACAATGGCCTCACATAAAGCACCGTATTTATTTTCTATGTAAACTGCTGCCGTTGAAAGCAAAGCGTACTTCGCCATATTCGATTCATCTACTGTTGAAGTCTGCGTCGCTATCGTAATATTGGCATCTCTTTCTTGCCTAGACGAATCTCTGCTACCTCCTTTGCTGTCGCCTACGTCGAGCGGGATCTTCGACTTCGACCCTTCACCTACCTGTTTGTTGCCGTCCAGCTGATCGCGTGGCGGGATTGGCGGGTAGTCATTGCGCTCGCCGATTGGCCTATTATGCTGCAAACCGACCGTGTTTGAATTATCACAATCATTGTGTAAAAGTGAATTTTGATATTTTGAGCATTTTCTACAAGGGGCCTTCTGGCATTCTTGTACATTGTGACTTGGATTAAGACAATTCAAACACAACTTTAATCTCTTTGTTTCGCTATTTCTTTTATTGATTTCGAGCTTTTCAAAAGACTTACATTTAAAAATTGAATGAGGGCCTTTGCAATAAAAACATGAGAATTTATTTCCTGTATTGGACAAATGTACATTAGTATAGTTAAATTTCTTATTATTTTGAAATCTATTATATCGATCATTGGGAGTCTTAACAACTTCTAACTTTTCAAGTAACTCGCATTTCTCTTTTAAAAACTTTGTCACGTCTTCCATCGTTGGAAGGTCGCCTTGATATTTATAAGTTTCCCAGTCACGCCTAGTGCGACTGTCAAACTTACTGGTAATTAAATAAATTAAAAGTATTGACCACTGATCTGTGGCCTGGCCTAATGCATTTAAACTACGAAGGTTTTTATTATAAATATCAAAAAGATTTCGCAAATCAGTATAAGATTCTCTGACCAATATCGGGGCATCAAATAAAGCTTTCACATAGTTGAAAATTATAAGCTTATTATTTTCATACCTGTCTTTAAGCAAGGATAACGCTACGGTATAATTTTGTTCTGTTACCTTTATTGACTCTATCATTTGCGCTGCCTCACCATCTAAGTGCGCGCGCAAATAGTAGAATTTTTGTATAGTGTCAAGTGATGTGTTATTATCTATCATGGACGTAAAAGCATCCCGAAATTCTAACCATTTGTCAAATGATCCGGCAAATTTAGGCAATTTCATTTCAGGCAATTTTACAGAACCGGAAAACCCTTGGTTATTTTGGAAAATATGAGACTGTTGTGATTGATTACTTTCCGATGTCTGATCATTTTGATACTTAGATTTAATTAGATTTGCCCTTGCAATGAGGTCATAATAATCATCCTCAAACGAGGCTCTCTCCGAATATTCCCTGTGCTTATCGGCGAGGGACACTTCGGGAGACTCCTGCGTTTCTAAACTATATTCTATATCAGTCTGATATATGTTAAATTCATCAAATAACGGTTGTACTTTTTCTAGCCTACTATTTAATTGCGCGATTCTATTTTCATCAATATTTGCGGGGTCAAGAGAGTCAAGAAACTTTTGAAACCTTGTTAGGCTGCCTTTTATTTGGCCTCGTTTAAACTTTAATTGTGTTAAATCTGTCATTTTTCGTTTCAAACGAAAGTATAAATATATTTTAAATTAGTATTCCTAAACAACAAGTTTTTTTACGTCAAGCAAATCTAAAAGACAAATAAACGTGTCAGTGTATCTTAGTCAAGTTAAATCGAATAATGGAACGAACTCACAGTTTCTGGCCTTTGTCCTATCGTCGTAGGTCTACGATTTCGTCCTTGCTGGGCTCGTGCTCGTCGTCACTGCTACCCTTGGCAACATCGAGGCTTGATGCTGTATAGTTGGTTGCTCTGTTCTTGTTATTTTCTTTTTCAAAACTCATCCTGGTTCGAATGGACCATGTTACACTGTAGGGTTTCGACACTTTGGACTGTATAATAATTAACTGATTCTTATTAGGAATGATGTATTGAAAATTATGAAAAATTCTACTTAACAAGGCAGAACATAAAATTAGAGTCTATTTCGCGTCTTGTTTACTCAGCGACTTCTTTTTTTTTCTTCGTTTCCCTAGCTACCAGCTGTCCGATTAATATTCGGTATATTATTGTTCGGATCGACGCAACAATATTTAAATACTAATATTTGTTTTTATTTAATAAAAAATATAAAAGTTTTTAATTAAAATAGGAGTAAGATAAAACCATTAAATTAGAGTACATTTTTATTAAGAATTCACGAATTGTGTGGTTTATCCAATCCAATTTATTTCCCTTTTTACTTAAAACTTTTTCTACCAAATAGACATCTGGATGTTTAACTTTCTGCAACTCTTCTTCATAGAACCGTCCTTCAATTTCTTGAAGCAAATATGTTGTAGGATTTGTAAGATAACTTTTTATGCGAAATATTTCATTTGACCAACTCGGTGTGTAACTTTTGGAAAATGCTTCTTGCTGCTTGCTTATCCACACATAATCACCCACACTAAATTTTGGAACCTTTGGATCAATTGTTTTTGCGAGAGTAAAAGATAATCTTAAAAATGTTTTTCATTATTTTTGTTAACTTCATTTGGCTTTTTATCGGTTGTCGAATGATTGTGTTATTATATCTCTGAAATATTTCATCTAAAATATCAATCCATTTGTACTTTCCGCGCAAGCCTGCTTAAAGCTTTCTCCGTATCTTTTCCTTGAAACCGCTCGCAAGAATATATAACAATTTAAAATAATAAAAAGTAGATACATTCTTTTTCTTGAAATAATTCAATTTAAAATTTTGCCCACCAATTTGGAAACACCATTTATTTTATATTATTTTATCTGCTGATACGTCAAATCAATAAAAGCTATGTCCTTCCAATAATGCCTCTACTTTCCAAATGCCCAACCTGCTACTGTGCGTTAGGCTTAGGAACTTGATGAAAAATCTTCGTCATTATGTTTAAACCATTCCAGGAAGTAAAAATAACGAAATGTCGATAACCAAAATAGTTGAGCATTCCCAAAAGGTGTGTTTCCTCGGGATATAAAATCTAAATCCTATATATAAAGTGGAAAATCTCAAAGAGACATCAAAGCAGTCATCGAAAACTATGTCAACTACGTCTCATTCGTTATCTAGAACGCGAGAAATGCAATTGAACGAGAGAATTTCGCCTTCCTGAAGTGAAAGACGAAAATTGGATACGTCTGGTGAGTGGCAACTTTGTCTTATTGAGGTTTACGGGCACCTTCGTGGTCAGCATTTAAACGAATAAAAATACGAATTTCTCGCAATAACATGAGGGATGTTTTATATGATATTAAGTAACTTGTGGTTTTAAAAATATTCGGATATTGGGAAATATCAATTGTTTTGAAGTATTTCTAATCAATCGACTGAGAATGAACGTATAAAAATGATAGCCCAACAGAGATTTTGTTGCCTGCCGTTTTTAGGTAATTTTTAAGTGCACCAAACCAAACCAAACCAAAATTGCCGTTAGATTTGGTTTATCAGATCTAGTTTTTCAGATTCGATATATTGGCTTATCTTAGAAAAAAAACATGAGAAAGGGTCGAAGTTACGCAAATGACGATTTGAAACATTCATACGGTATGAATGTTCATACCCCCCTTGGAATGGAGACGAAGACAATCCTTTAGCCCTTTAAGCAAGTTATAGAGAAATACAAATCAAACTGCTCAAGGGCCTCCAAGTCAATCTGAGAATCATCTCAGATCTATGGTAGTCAGCAAAGCTTACCCCCATTTTAAAAGCAGCATATCGCAGGATCTTATTATGTACCATTTTCAATGAGTCAACATAATATGTCCAATACTCATGTGACCAAACCAGTGATCAGGTTGGGTTTGGCGAGAGCAACATAAAGAATCATAGCTATGTTCACAGAAAGTTCACTACAGGTTCTGGTCACAAACTCCAAACAATTATTAGGCACATGTTCTGCGAAACATAGCTCTTCAAGTTTCCTTACGACCTCCTATCATTATTAGTTATTTATTCAGTATTAAACCTTTTAGAGCCTCTGAAAAAACATATGCTAAAGCACTTCCTGACGTTTAATATTAGGCTATTAGTCTGTGACAAATCCCAAAGAGCAGTCAAATCATTCTAGTGGCCCAATGAGTCCTCCCACTGCTCCATACTGACCGTCGAATGTTGAATCATATTTGTAATATTGTCACGATTAGTTATCCGTGACGCCTCGCCTTGAATGGAGTGTAGGTTATATAGCTCAGATTACGGATCGATCTACGTCAGGTGAGAAGAGTTAATAAAGATGGCACTTCGTTAAAACAATAACAACGGCTATTGGTCAAAGAATTAATGAGTTTACACTATACCCGATTACTAAAACACGCATGTGCTTTCGGTTGAGGTATGGTTTGAATTGTTTATAGGTCTTAGTCCCTATATTATAATACAGTTCTTTAAGAGCGGTGTTGTGTATTAATTTATGGTTAGGTTTGGTTATTTCATGAGAAAATTATTGAAGGTTCCTAGTTTATCTTAATTTGACTCAGCACTTTAAGGCACTATAACTATTTAACATTAAAAATCACTTTACTTAGAATTTTGACAGATCTATCTTAGATTTAACTTTAGTACCTTTTTGGCAGGTATCCCCTAAGAAGTGCGTTCATGTGAACTGCACTTCCCAAGTTGGGTCTGAAGCTTAGGGTATGGTTAGAACCCCTACCACGTCCCTGTGGACTGCAGTAGGTGCGAGCGGAATAGGTGAGAGACAAAAACCTGTCGGGCTGATGGTTCGCTTGACTATTTATATCACAAAATCTGCTGATCGTCGTAACTTTAAGGGTCATAATTGCCTGCGCTGTTCGCTGGCGTTGTTTATAATACATGTTCAATGTTTACATAATATTTTTCAAGTTCAAGTTCAAACTAAGGACAGGGTGAGAATCAATAATTAGTAGTTTAAATGTGTCTAATAGTTCACAATATCGTTGGCAAAGATATTGATATCAAAGGAGCCCTGAGGCACTCTCGGTACAGTCCTAATCGAAGTGGAAACAAAGTTTACAACTTTAAATCTTGGTAATCTGCCCTTAAGGAAAAATCAGCCATCAAATAGGTGATGATAGCCTCCAGTTTTGGAAATAACAACTCAAAAATCACCCTTCTAGAAATCAGTAGGTATAAGCACAGGTCCTAGATCAAAAAAAAGATCACTAGTGATACCTAGTAAACAGCGAAACAGACAGTAAAAACAGCAAAACAGACAGTAAAACAGCAAAACTTGTCTGTTTTGCTTAGTAGGTGTAAAGCACAGGTTCTAGATAAAAAAAGATCAGTAGTGATCCCTAGCAAACAGCAAAACAGACAGTAAAAACAGCAAGTACAGATAGTAAAACAGCAAAACAGACAAGTTTTGCTATTTTTCTGTCTGTTTTGCTGTCTGTTTTACTGTTTTACTGTCTGTTTTGCAATTTATTAATTTTTTTTGATATAGAATATATGCTTTACACCTACTGAAATCAGTATAGATATAGTTAGCCTGCACTAAGCCAAAATAGATCTCAATCATCTCTACATGTCGAAGCAAGTTGATCATAAACCATGTCATCAAAGAGCTTTGCTGCTGTGTTTTGTTTACAAATACCACGTTAGTTCTAATATCATTTGGTTTATTAGACTGCAAATCATACAAATTTTGTCTAATACTTTTTTGTCTATGTCGTTTCGTTTTTGTTACGATTTTTTTAATTGCTTTTGAATTGGAAACTTTTATAAGTCCAAATATAAAGTAAAACACTAAAACTAATTTTACATGAAAAATCATTAGAACAAAAATGTAGATAATTGAAAATCATACGAATTTCGTCTAATTCTTTTTGTCTATGTCGTATCGTTTTTGAGTTACGATTTTTTGAATTACTTTTGAATCGGAAATTTTTATGTCCGAATTTAAAGTAAAACACTAAAACTAATTTTACATGAAAAATCATTGGAATAAAAATGTAGATAATTGAAAATCATACAAATTCCGTCTAATACTTTTTTTTCTATGTCGTATCGTTTATGAGTTACGATTGTTTTAATTACTGTTTAATTGCAAATTTGCCCAAGTCCGAATTTAAAGAAAAATAAAACAAAATAATAAATGATTTTAGATTTCAGCAGACTTTGTCTCCTCCATATTACGCTCGACCATTAGCCTGCAGTTCACAGGAAGGCAGTCTTTTGGGTAATACCCACCTATTTAAAGAAGGGGAACAAAATTCTTGTAAAGTGGCTGGCTTTTGATAAATCTTATAATAGTTGGGTAGATAAACGCAAGAATGTTGTGTAATAAATTATATTACTATTAATATTCTTGAACTTTGTATTAGTTTTAACAATGACTGTTCTATGAAGAATGTGGTGAAAATGTTTCCTCCTAGTCACACAGTGTTAGCATGCAAGTTTGCAAGGTGATCCTATAAGTGGCTATTTTATGGAGAAGAATTACAGAAAACTAAACAACCTGATGTTCTTCTGATAGGTCAAGTTTTACGAAAGAAGGGGAATAAAATTCTTGTAAAGTGACTGGGTTTTGATAAATCTTATAATAGTTGGATAGATAAACGCCAGAATATTGTGTAATAAATTATATTAATCTTAGTATTCTAGAACTTTATATTAGTTTTAACAATAAAATATTAAAACAAATATATAAATAAAAGACAACCTAGCTCGCATAGACTTTATTAATAAAACAGTGACCAAGGGCCTAGAAACACTTTAAACTAAACCTGCATTTAGTATTAATTGGGTATAGTGTAAACTCTTAATTCATCTATAAACAAAACACGCATTTATTATTGCTCACGTACAGTATCACCGTTGTTAAGTTTGTTTGTAAATAGACTTGTTATTGTTTTTATCAACGTGTCTCCTTTACCATCTCTTCTCACTTGACGTAGAGCGATTCCGAATCTGAGCTATTCTCCTGCACGCGTAAGGCGTGGCGTCACGAGTAAAAACCAATTCGTGACAGTATGGTGGAGGCGCCTCTATGTCATAAAGCAATGATATAATAATAATAATAATAAAATCAAGTCATTACAATTATCGACACAGGGAGGAGGCAAGTCGACCTACGCCACAAAAACATTAATAAATTAAATTAAACAACAAAATCAAGTAAATCATTAAGCAATTAAGCAATTAATAAACGTAGGCTGGGCCAGTTTAGCTATTGCATTAATATATATACATATAATTTTAAAATTCAATAAACTTCAAATCTCGACTGTTCTACGACGCGCCATAGAAGTTGTCCAGGCTACGTCTAGACGCAGGATTGCTCCAAGACGTCAACAGAGTCGCCACCTCGGGAATAAGCTTGAAGTTAGCTACGTTGAAGGAACCTGCTATTTTGGTATATGAGACAAAAAAGAATGAATGAATTAACATCTGATTTACTTGATAAACAATAAACATCAGGAATCAGTAAGATATCAAAATGGAGCAATACAACAGAGTATAGGAGAAACTAAAGCGAAACCATGGAGCAGGAAGCAGGAGAAACTAGGGAAGAGGACGAGGATAAGGAAAATATAATTATATATGGAACAAGTACTCAAGTAAAATAAGAAACTAAGCAGAAACTAAGACAAACACAAAAATTAGGTGAGAGGCAAAACCTCAATGTAAATATTTATTTATTTATTTATCCTCAAATATTAACAGATGCAAAGCATCCAGTTACAGATATGGTAGGTATACAAACATACAAAAGTGCCTATAACATTACTTATTACTAGTTTGTTAACATTTATTCTCCTAGGGGCAAAAATATCTACATTTTTCAAATATTCATTTGCCAAGTCACACATTCTATACAGTGGGCTATTCTTATACAGGTTAGTTCTGGGTATTTGTAAATAAAATAAATCCTGACATCTGGTATTGACCAAACCACTTATGCGAAATAGAAGCAAGGCAAGAAAATTTTTGCAATCAACAATACCTACTATTATTTTTATTAGCAAGGCTATACTGATTCTTATACGTCTAATATTAAGGCTGCCAAATTCAAAGGCGTTCAGAAGTTGTTGGTGATCAAAACCCCTAGTCGGGTAAAAACCAAACTTTTTATAATGGAGGTACTTTAAAAATTTGCGCTGAATATTTGCCAGTCGGTTGATTTTATTTGCGTACATTGGAGACCAAATTACACTTGCATATTCTAATTTTGACAAAACAAAGGCCTTATATAGTGTTACAATAGTGTCAATATTATTAAAATTTCTGCTATATCTAATTACAAAGCCAAGCATCCTGTAAGCTTCCTTTACAATATTTTCTATATGACTGTCAAAATAAAGCCTGAAATCAAATGTTACACCTATGTCCTTATGGACTACTTCTCGTTTTAATTTTGCTTCTTTAATGAAATAATCGTACTCTATTATCGTCTTATTACAAGTATACGACATAACTTAGCACTTTTTCACATTTAGGTTTAAGTTGTGGATGTTACACCAAAGAACAACACTATTTAATGACCTCTGCAGCTCACTGCATTCCTTTTCACCACTAACATTTGTATACAACTTCAAATCATCTGCATACATTGAGCCACACACATTACCAAAAAATCCACTTATTGCATTAATTAAGAGTAAAAAGAGCAGGGGCCCTAGATTTGAACCTTGTGGGACCCCTGAAATTGGTGTCTACACACTCGATTTTTGACCTTTAATCTCTACAAACATCCGTCTGTCAGTAACAAAGGAAGTAATTATTTTTATAATAGTTGTAATATTAAACCCAAGTGCTCATAGAAAATTATATATACAAGGCACTTAGGAGGTTAAAATATAAATAAGGAAAATAAAAATTGTATATAGTGAAACAGAAAGCAACTCAACATAAATAAGCATAATATAAACCCAAGTGTTAATAAGACAAGTACATAGATAAAAACAAATTAAACTAGAATAAGTCGTGTTAAGTGTTAAACTATAGAAGGGTGAATATTAGTGTGAAAACTAGTAAACTATGTATGCAAAATAAACAGCTGAATCAGATGCAAAAATAAATGGAATAGTTGCATGATTATCGTTAAGAAAAGCAGAAAAACTGAGGTGCCATTGAAATTGTGAATCAAGGGCATATACAGGAAAGAATAAATATGTATACAATTAAGAATTATAAAGTAAAGTGTTCTCCGGCCTAAATAAGACTGCAACGACGGACTATCTAAATGAGAAAGGCACAGCAAAGAATCTAGGCATCGGAAAGTTGAGCATATATGGACTGAAGTAGCTGACTGAAATAGCTGAGTGACGACCAATGAAGTCTAAGCAAGAAGGGCATAGTTAGTTCCCAGGTGAAATGTTACATACAAGAAATGTTTATGTAAAGCATGAAGAATATAGAAGAAGCATACATAGGGTGAAAAAAATTGAGGAAATATATAATCAAAAGTTGTTTATGTAAAGTGCTAAAGTGAGAAGGAATATAAAAGCAGAAGATGTTTATGTGATAAGGAGCAGCATATATAGATAAGGAAATAATGAAATAGCTAGTCAAGTAATCATAATCATAGATATACATAGAATAAAGTGAACCTTAAGTAAGAAAAACTTAAGATATGGAAACCTAATATAAGAAAATTAGAATAGGAACAAGTGTATATAAAATAATGTAAATACAGGCGAAATCACGAAGAGAAGAAGTGTATAAAGAAGTATATAAAAAAGCAGTAATCAATTGCAAATAATGTGCATATATCTTTACAGAACTTTACCTTGAGAACATGCTGCATGGGCCACAATCCACGACCAGTCAGGATCCATTGGAAAAACCATTCAACATACAGGACTCCGCCAACCGAACAATCACGGGTAGAAGTTTTCCCATATTTCGACTAGAGATTCCTAGAAGAAAAAAAAGTTTAATACATTATGATATATGGATGAAATATCAGTAGCAGTGGACAACGAGTTAGATAATTTAGAAAATAATTGAAAAATAACGGACCTTAGAGTCTAATTCAGATCAAATCGAGCCAGCTCATAGTCAATTAAATTATTAAGTGGCTAATATTGTCAAGGTCTCGTGCCTATGTCTTATTCCAGGTTAATGTGTGCAATCTGCAGGCTACATACAGTATCACAAGTCGACCAAAAAGAGGCACACTTGTCAGTATAATTATAACCACATACACAATATTCTAGTTTTATATTTTAAACCTCTTTACCCCATAGCCTCTAGTTTTGTCAGTAACAACCAAAATTCACCCTATCAAAAACCTTCAAGAAATCAGTTTAGACAGAGTCAACGTGAAGTTTTTGCTCGAAGGGCTCAATCAAGCCAACTCTATACATCACTAAATTATCAGTGGTTGATCTCCCACTTGTGAAGCCAAACTAGCTCTCACTAATCATCCCTTCACACATTCAAGCCAGTTGGTCATAAAGCATACCATCAAACAGCTTTTTTAGAAATACCAGGGACATAAATATTGGATTAATTAAGATTAAATAATATTTGCAATGGTCTATTTAGGGTAAAAATACATTGCTGCAGAAAGATATTCAGAACATAACCAGGACGTTTTGAAATATCAATAAAAAGACACCATTCGTTTGGAGTATATTCTGGCAGCCACATTTTTTCTAAGATATCTCTTATATCGTTACAATATATCAGGTAAGGTAGATTAATTTCATTCTATCTGAAGGCAAGTAATTTGGAACACTCCATTGAAAAGTTTGGATCTCTAATGAAATTGAAATTGTTCATTAAAATGTTGGAAACTTGCTGAATACAGTACAGGGCTCTTTTCCGAATCTAGATCATATATATCCATTTGAATTTATTGTTCCAATTCATAATCTTTACGAGACGAAAACAGCTCCTGGTTCCCTTCAAATCATTGGTACTCCAAACTTTCAGCCATGTGTCATAACTTCTTTTCACAAAGTAAGAAATAGGTTGTCTACTTCATGCTTGTGGATGCCACGGTTTTAATTAAATGCTTTGTATTACTAAATCATCCTATAAGTGTATTTTTATGAAGAAGAATGACAGAAAACTAATCAACCTGATGTTTTTTTGATAGATTAAGTTTTATGAAAGAAGGGGAACAACATTCTTGTAAAGTGTAAAGTGGCTGGTTTTGATAAATCTTATAATAGTTTGATTGATAATACAAGGATCTTATATATTAAATTGTATTAATATCATATTCGTTCTAGAACTTTGTATTAATTTTAACAATGATTGTTTTGTGAAGTATCTGCCAAAATTCTAAGTCAAGTGGTATTAAAATTTAAATAGTTAGAGTGTTGAATAATTACCTAAATGAAATAACCAAAATTACCCATAAATAAAACACAACAAAAACCTATCCATTCGACTTCCTACCTGTCTTACCTCCTTTTATTTTTAGGACCGCATTAAGTTTATTATTATTAATTTTATTTTGTAGGGGCATGTGATCTATGTATTGGATTTTTAATCGAGGTGTCAGTAATAATATTGAAGATGTTAATGTAGAATTGTATATTTTTATAACTTACTTACTAATAAAAATCATTTAAATTTGAATATAATTCTTCAACTAATAAATAGTGAACAAGACTTTTAACAACAATTCCAAATATACCTCAACCGAAATGACATGCGCATTAGCATAATTGGGTAAAGTGTAAATTCTTAAAGTCTGGCCAATAGACATTGCTATTGTTTTGCCGAAGTGTCTTCTTTGCCTGACTTAGATCGATCCTTATTTGAGCTATATAACCTGCACGCCAACCTGGCTTACGTCGTAACAGGACGTGACAGTATATTATTGGATATATTTTGGCAACGATATATCTAAATACGTTACCAATAAATGACTGAACAAGAATTATCATTGTGCTTCATAATTGAACTAGGTTTAGCTTTCCAAATATCAGCTAACACGATTTTATCCTATTTCTGCATATATATTTTAGCCCGTGCAGTTATACCGCAATTTAGCGAGATTATCTCAGCAGGAATTAGCATGTTGCCTCTAACAACATTTAAATTTGTAATTACACTAGAGCCGCGATTAGATAGGGCATCGGTATGCAAAAACGACGATTCTGCAAGTCTAGAGACGAGACCAGAACAAAATACATATCCGGTTGGGACCCTTTCATACCGTTTTGCAACGGTGGTATGATTAGATGATAGCTATTTTGCATGATTTATTCAGTTGGTAAATAGTTTTCGGTAATTTTATTTCTTAATTTATAACGTTATATTCATTACTGTTTTATATGCATTTTAATACATCATTCTGTATAACAAAGAAACATATTTTTTTCTTTAACTGTACTGCTTAAACCTAGTCAGTATCCCCGACGTATCTCAGCAGGATCCAGATACCAATTAAATTGCATTGTATTGCCCTGTGATTAGTTCGAACAATTGAGGCAAATTCGCAGATTGTTTAAGTTTAGCATTGCATTTATGCAGGTAATTGTCTTTTCCACTAAATATATTAATCCAAAAGATCAGACGCATTCACTGTGAAAATAATTTTCCTTGAATTACTGTCAATGTTTCATTTTCTCAATATTTCTTGAGGTAAATAACTTTAGTTTTATCAACTCTTTGGTGTATTTCTTATGTTAACTTAACTGCATTTAAATTTTCACTATTTAGCCCTATAAATTTAACTAACATAAAATATTTATTTATGTATGATTTCTAAGTGTTAATATCTTAATTAACGACCTGTCCTATTGATTGATTTTTTAAATGCAGTGTTTGTTTATTAAACAGGAAAATAATATTATTGCTAACGTACGCAACCAAAATATATGCGTAGCGATTAAGGACGCGAGTTTTCTAACATATATTCGAAAACGTCTAGTCTAATGAGATATTACCATTTTGTCCCAAATTCCCTGCAATTTCGAAGTGCATTCTAAGCAAAACTGGCTCTTCTGCAAATCTGACCCGAGACCAGAACAGAGTACATTTCCGTTGGGAAATCCTTTCCTACTACGCAAAGGTCGCGTGGCGAAACTGAGCCAGCTATTTTGTAAAATTTATAAAGCTGTCAAGTAATTTCTTAACTGAAAATATACCTAATTTTCTGGTTTATTTAAATGAGTTATTAATAGAAAATGGTTAGAAGGGCTCCTCTACGCTTACTCAGCTGACGAATACAAAAGTTTCCCCCGCTTGTGCTTAAAATGCAAAGCGAGGGAAATTACAGACAGAGCAAATAAAACACACAAAAAAAGAAAATCAATATTTTACCTGTGAAGGATTTTCCAAATCTGCTAAATCGCTGAAATCAGCTGGGCTACCCAAAAGACAATACAGAAACTCTACAATGAAAATTAGAGAAAAAATAGCAACCAACCACGTGGAGACACAAAAGGGCGACGCATAATAAAGCAAAAGGCAAAGGCAGTGAAAAATCTCAAATATGGAAGTGAATCCAAGCACCAAACCTATAATAAGCTCAGGCCAATATTGGGTCAAGTAGAATATCCCCCAAAGATATTTCAAAGAAAAATCGCACTGCCGACCAACATGGCTGACTTGTGAATAGTGTCTTGTTTGATTACCATTGCTAATACCTACGACTTACATGCCACAAATGTTAATATTTGAATTTTTAATAAAACAGCCTTAAATCAATTGCTAAAATATTATCCTAAAATCAAAATACCCGCGCGAGTGTTATTGTGTCATAAGCTGTGTGTTGTAAAATTTAACATTTTGTAATAATATAATATTTGCAGCAAATCCTCCTTTTATAAACTTGTTGAGGATATTATCGAGCTGTGTATTATACAAATTTTAAAGAATTTAGATAAAAAAAAATTGAGCAATATTTATGGAAAATTACAGTACTTCGGAAAAATAAAAATAAACTTCAAAATTCGCATTTTAGTCGTTTGTTTGCTGTTTTTGCCGTTTTTTTTGTGTTTTTTCCGTTTTTTTTGCTGTTTTCTTTTCTGTTTTTACTACTTTTGCTCTTTTTCCTAACCCAATAAGAAGAAAAATAGTACAAACAGTAAAAACAGCATAAAACAATAAAAATAGCAAAAAACAGAAAAAAAATCAGCAATAAAACGACTAGAGTGCGAGTTAAGTAGGAGGATTATGTTTTCAATCAGGTAGGGGGACTAGGGATCACGAGGATTGAGCTGATAGCTGTGTATTATACAAACTTTAAAGAATTTCGATGTAAAAACAATTTTGGGCCACTAATTATGAGAAATTGCAGTACAGTACAATAACTCCAAAATTCGTACTTTAGTCGCTTTTGCTATTTTTGCCGCTTTTTGCTATTTTTAATCTTTTTTTTGGTGCTTTTACTATTTTATTGCTGTTTTCAACAAACAGCTAAAAACAGCAAAAAAATTAGCAACTTAAGTGCGAGGTTAAGTATGAGGATATTGGTTTTGAACAGATAGAGGCACTAGGGATCACTAGGATTGCGCTAATAGCTGTGGATTATACCAACTATAAAGAAATTGATAAAATAATATAGTTATAGGATATTGCCGTACTTCGGGAAAAAAATAAGATAACTCCAAAATTCGCACTTTAGTAGTTTTCTTTTTACTGTTTTTCTAATTTTTTGCTGTTTTTCATGTTTTTTTTTATTCTAACCCAAAAAGAAGAAAAACAGTACGAACATTAAAACAGCAAAAACAGTAAAAGACAGCAAAACACCAGCTAAAAAACGACTAGAGTGCGAGTTAAATAGGAGGATAATGATTTCAAACATGTAGGGGAACTATGGATCTCTAGGATTGAGCTGAGAGCTTGTGTTATATAAATTTTAAGGAATTTCGATGAAAAAACAATTTTGGGCCATTAATTATGAGACATTGCTGTACTTCGGAAAATAAAAATATAAGATAACTGCAAAATTCGCACTTTAGCTTTTATTTTGCTGTGTTTGCTGTTTTTATCGTCTTTTTTGCTGTTTTTACTATATTTTGCTGTTTTTCATGTTTCCTGTCCTTACCTAAAAAGAAGAAAAACAGTACAAACAATAAAAACAGCAAAAAGAGTAAAAAAAATCAGCAATGAACTACTAAAATGCTAGTTAAGTAGGAAGATAATGGTTTCAAACAGATAGGGGGCTAGGAATCACTAGAATTGAGTTGATAGTTGTGTATTATGGGTACTTCGGAAAAATAAAAATATAAGAAAACTCCAAAATTTGCACTTTAGTAGTATTTCTTGCTATTTTTACCGTTTGTTTTGCTGTTTTTGATGTTTTTTGCTGTTTTTCTTTGCTGTTTTTCATGATCCTTATTCTAACCCAAAAATAAAAAAACAATACGAACATTAAAAGAAGACAGTAAAAGTAGCAAAAAAACTGCAAAAAATCAGCAAAAAACGACTAGAGTGCAATTTAAGTAGAAGGATAATGGTTTCAAACAGGTAGTGGGACTAGGGATCACTAGGATTGAGCTGATAGCTGTGTATCATACCAACTTTAAAAATTTCGATAAAAAAGTTGGGCCATTAATTATGGGAAATTGCAGTACTTCGGAAAAGTAAAATTATGATAATTCCAAAATTCGCACTTTAGTCGGTTTTTTGCTGTTTTTACTGTCTTTTTTGCTTTTTTACTGTTTCTTGCCGTTTTTCATGATTCTTATCCTAACCCAAAAAGAAGAAAAACAGTACAAACAGTACAAACAGCAAAAAATTTCACAAAAAAAAAACAACTAAAGTGCGTGTGAAGTAGGAGGGTAATGGTTTGAAAACATGGTTGGGGGACTAGGAATCACAAGGATTGAGCTGATAGCTGTGTATTATATCAACTTTAAAGAATTTCATTAAAAAATAGGCTATTAATTGTGGGAAATTGCTGTACTTATCTAATAAAAATATAAGATAACTCCAAAATTAGCACTTAGTCGTTTTTGCTGTTTTGCCGATTTATTGCTGTTTTTAATATTTTTTTGCTGTTTTTCATTTTTTTATCCTAACCCAAAAAGAAGAAAACAGTACAAACAGTAAACACAGCCAAAAACAGTAAAATAGCAAAAAACAGTAAAAAACAGCAAAAAACGACTAGAGAGCGAGTTAAGTAGGAAGATAAGGGTTTGAAATAGGTAGGGGGACTAGGATCACTATGATTAAGCCGATAGTGGTGTTTATACCTACTTTAAAGAATTTCGATTAAAACAAATGGGACCATTAATTAATTATGGGATGTTACAATACTTCAAAAGAAATGAAAATATAAGATAACTCCAAAATAACGAAAAAGTGTGGAGATGATAGCTTACCAATCATCCACTCACAAGTTTGATTATAACGCAGACATACTTTTTGGCTCACTGTGTTATTGATAGTTTAAAAATTTAGATTTCTTTTGAGTCTGAAAATATACAAGAAGGAACTGTCTTTCCAGCACCTAAAGCTTTATTTGGCTTTCTAAACGTGCTCCAAATTAGGACCATGTTTTAGCCGGAGCAGTTTGTTTTCTAGAAAAATAAACAGAAAAGATTTTATGTATTAAAATTTGATATTAAAGTGTGAAAAGTACTGAATAATAATAAATTCTGAAGTTAAAACAGATATACGTTTGACGACATGACGCTACATAATACTTCGCAATACTCCAACATTTACCTTCATATCAACGAAAACATAAGCGTCGCAACCTCATGAATATTGAATAAGGCATTGATGTAGTACCTATTTTGCTTTTAATATTGGAGTAAGTTTGCAACTTTGAAACAAACAGGATCTGTTCATTTATTTATGAATTCTTGCATACCTATTTTGGATATGCACATGATAGGCACAATAAGGGATTATCATACTTATGCACCTGTATCTTGTTTCCAAGGAAATTGGAAAAATAAATTAAGTTCTTCAGTTTACTACATGTCTCTGTTATGCATATAGTATACTACTTTAATATATATATTTGGTAAGGCAAAAAAAATCCTTTTTGTAGCTGCTGATTAATCCAAATAATATTATTCTAATTACCGTTTCCATTAGCGTTGATGTGGACATTGCGTAAAAATGTGCCTTTGCGAATTTTAAGCTGCCGGCATGGAGTTAATGTCTTTTTTATGAGTATAATTTAGAACGAAAACACGAAAAATATATAAAGGGTAGACGTATATTGAACAAAGGCGCGCACACTCAAAGGTAAAACGTGTAGCCAAATGCCAAATGTTTGCATACTCGTTTGGACAATAGCATAATAATGAAAACACTCGTGGATGGCAATAGCTTCGGGAAAAGCGGCCACACGTTTTCTTTCTTTTATTAATTGTGGACCAAGCAAGTTTTTTTTCAAATTTGTGCATCGTAAGCGGATTGGAAGAACGTTATTAAATACAGCATTTTAATTTCTCCTTTTACTAGTCGATTTGTGTTACTGATCCTCCCGCTACCTTACTTCTCGCGACCTTACTTCCGGAGTACCAACCTGCTAGACAGGTATATCCGTTTGTAACGTCACTTGACAGAGGTGGTATATATCCTTTTTTGAGACAGTTGATAGCCCTTCTCGCCTGAACACTAGGTGAGCAGGCCGTTTTCCGTATTTATCATTGCCCTTTTTGACCCTCAGGTCTAACTACCGCCAGGTTGTGTCGTTGCAGCATTAAACAAATCAAGTAGAAAGTATATTTTCCAAAATTATGAATTAAGTCTGGTGACCCCTTTTTTTAAAGGTAGGTTCAACACGAGTGTTTCTATTTAAGATGGTTAAAGTTATTTATCATTTACCTAGGGTCCTTCTGTAGGACAGAATTTCTTCTATGGGGTAGAATTTTTTTTGTGAGGTAGAATTTCACGCTGACCTAGCTAATTCCACCGCCAGTTAGCCCTATCGAGACCTTTTTTGTCAGGGTGACGCAACTCCATGGTGAAGACATATTACGCAGGAAGCGCTAGTGTCTACAACTCGACCAGAATCAAGTAAAATCGATTTTAATTCATTTAAATGCCAAATTACCGTTATATATCCTTTTAATTAATGGGTTTGTAGCTAGGTAACTGTAGGTAGTTTGCCTAAATTCCGTGCATTTTTTACCGATATGTATAATTTTTACTATTGAAGATATAATCAAATGGCTGTCGGTAATTTGCCTTAATTACCATAGCTTATCGTTATATATCAGTGAATATATAATTAAAGAACTGTAGGCCCTTTGACGTCTATCGTTTATATTCTCGTTTCATTTATTGATCTAGCTATCTTGCATATCGAGCTCCCCTTCGAAAGAGATACTTAATTTTATCTTTAGTTAGTCAGAGAATTCATTTGGCTAATGTCCGAATAGCTGATTGAGTTAATTTTTACTGTGTTTATCTGTATGTAACGGGCTACGATGTCATATAAGGTAACCAATTTTTTTTAGAATATTTAGAATGTAACCGCTTAGTTAAAATGCGAATATGTCGAAAACTATTACATTTAGGTATAGGACATGTTATAGAAAAAATATTCAGGATTTTTAGGAGAATCTAAAAAATTAATAATATACAGGGTATTTCATTTAAAAAGATATAATTTTAACCTGTCACCCATTTCTGCAACACCTTGTATATATAAATGTATTCTGCAAATAGCTTACATTATTCTGCACAACTTTTGTACTTAACATTTTTGTCTAATGCGAAAAACAAAAAAGTTAAGAGGGGGGGACATTATAAATGATCACCGTGTACATGTGATGGTCATACTATGGTAATTGTCTCGTTGATTTAGATTTGGCAATCCATTGTTTTACTTAGGTGATTACGGAATATTTTCATTTTGGGAATGATATTTATTAGAAGTATGACTTGTCGCTTGCCGGATTTGGACCATAGACTCATAGTCGGTTGACGAAAGCCGCGTCCGGTCCGTCAATCGATATTAACTCGATAACCACTCTAAGTTGCGTTGCTTAATATCTGTAGGATTTACTTCTCATACACTTGAATTGGCTGATTGTATTGGATTGTATCAATGTTTGACACTCTAGGCTTGTAGATTGAAGGAGTATTCCACTGATTATCCGTTATTAAGCTTCGATAATATTTCAGCTCGGAGTTGATCCGGCACTACGACATGGAAATGGTTATATGCTTCATATAGTGTGGATGTAATCTTGGCGGCATAATTGACAGGTTTCTGGACAAATGCGTGGTCTTCACGGTCGACACTGTTGCCAAGTTAATGTCTTATTTGGCATAATGATATTAGTGACGTATGCTGATTGTAATTTTGACTGCCACATAACGCATGGATTATGGATTAAGTCTTTTTATCGCTTGATTTGGCGAATCCGGTAGTATGACGTAATAACTTTCTAGTACTCTGTCACAAATAGAGACGCTGACAACATGGCACGTTGGGCAGGCGCGGTGATGATTCTTCTGGTGTAGTCATTTTAGGGTAAGCCAATTTAGTCCTCATGTGATCTTGAAGGAACCAGAAGGTTTCAGTGCGTGGCTCTCGAAATTGGGATTTTTCGTTGAGATACTGATATTTAGTGTAAAATATACAGTACCCTAGTAAGGAGATTATTTAATGAAGCTTTTTAGCAGGATTGTGGTCGTCGTTGGCTTCTCGTCTGATGGATGATTGTAGATGAGTGAAGATTTGTAGATTCGGCCAGCTGCACCCATGTTGGGGATTTAACTTTCAACAGCTGCAGCACGCTTGAATTCCTTTTAACATCTTAAGGTATGTTTAAGTAACAATTATTGGTTTGATCTATTATTTGTTGAGGTTCCGTATCTGTTTTCGTCATATTTTGGATTGATCACCTTTTCAATTTGCCCAATTTGTGTTTCAGGGTTTTTTCCATTTCCTTTCCATCTTCCCGTTTTCTTCTTGGTCTTCTACTTCCGGTTGTGGTGCCTTTTGATCTATGGATTTCCAGTGACTTCCTGGGTTTCAATACTGCATCCGACTACACGTGGTTTCGGAGTAACCATCAATTTAACTGCGAATCTCGTTGACTGATCCAAGCCTCAACGCTCACGAAGGGTGAATTCTCGGTCGTGACACTCCAGCGATTTGACGAACACCTTGATCCTGGATAAACTCACTGTTGGCTTGATAACGTTGGCTAGATAAGTTTTATTTTAGGATATTATCTAGTGTATACAGTGAATTTACATTGTTATTTTATTTTATCTTTCTTTTACTTTTATGGTGATTTAGGGGCTACTTTAATCAAAAACTTCGGGTGACTTTGTTTAATGTTCGGAGTGATTAAGGGGTTTGCTTGGCTAAAATCTAGCTTACCTTCAAGTTATTTGGGAGTAACTGGGGATATCCTTAATAGTTAGAATAGATATATTGGATTCTCCAGTTAATCTGGATAGAATTGGCGTGTTATTAATTAATTTCAGCGTGGTCTTTGATTGCGTGTTTTACTTCTTTTCAGCGTTCTGTGATATAAATATTTTTGGAACTCTTCAGATGTAAACATAGTAAACATAATTCAAAAGTATAGTCACCATCACTGAATATACACATTGTTATTGTTGGTTAATTGAGGTGGTATTTTTTTGTTTCCCCTTCCAAGTTTTCTCAATACAGCGGGGAGGAGAACAATTCGTGGTTATTGGTCGAATATCACTGAAGATCCTGCATCAGGGCATAGCGAAAAGTTATCCGCATGGCGCTGAGGCATTATAACTCACCACGACCCTTCTCCAATGCCTAAAAGCTGGGGGCCGCCATTGCTACCTGCGCTAAAGGCTGTACCACCGATTGTGAACTTAGAAATTTATGTGAATGGGGTTTGTATTTTGGGTAATTGATCATTACATGTAAAGCTCATGACAGTAATTTATTTCACATAACGAATCGGGACCGAAATGAGCTCAATACCTCGTTACCTATAGATATTTAACGGCTACATATTTACCTCACTGGGTATGTTATTGATTTGGTATGATTGAGGACTATTTATTGGTCTACTGATATTGTCGCTGCAATGGTATTGATTTGGGTTAAGTTTCGTTAACACTCATTTCATTTATACCTGCTTATCTTTACTGGCTATACCTATATAATAAGATTTGGGCAATACTAAGGTTATACGGCATAGTTTAACAAGTAGTATCTTATGTTGCTTGTAATATCGGTGGGATACCTTACAAGAGAATCTTCCTATTAGGTTAAGAGCGTAACCTTAACCTCAAATTGATTTGAGACAGGATTAATTGTCCTGAAAGAGTTGGTGTATGCTTATAATTTTAAATAAGTAAGTTATTTGTAAGTAGAATGATGTTTATCTTGCTAAATTGAAGTCAAAATAATAACATCTGTGTATTCAAAATTTTTAACGTTAACGGTATTTTTCTGAATTTTATGACCCTATTTGCAAGGATGAGTAATCGTGGATAAATTTCTTGTAAAAAAAATAGTGGCGCCCTACCCCAACTGCCACGACATAAACCCATGCCTTTAAAAAAAATTAATCCGCTGAGTTAACCTGGCATGGCGGTCCATACGCCTAATGAGCAATTAGCAAATAAGGTTACATATTTGGCACCCAACGATTAAAGCTGGTTACAAAGTATTCAAGTAAATTAAATTTGTTTCAAAGCCGGAATGTTTAGCGAATCTTCTTAGAGTGACGTGAAAATGAAGTTGTACAGAGTCTTATCCGGACTGAGGTGTCAAAAGCTTCCCTAAGTTATCGCTATGTTTAATGACCCAGTTCGGACTTGGTTGAGAGTTAGGCGACTCTAACTTTATCAAGTAATTACTAAATACTCGCAATCGCACGGTAAATGGAACAAGAATTAAGTCGGGGCTTTTAAAACTTATTTTATTTTGCCTTTCAAGTTAAAATAGGACTGAAAAGGAACATTGCGCATTTAGTTCTATTTTTGCTTTTAATGGTGTGTCAATAAATTTATTGCGAAATAAATTCATGGAGAAGATAAAAATATTATCGAAAAGTAGGAACTGATTTTTTACGAGTTGGTTGCTTCAAAGGAAATTATTAAAAAATTAGAGCAGATTTCTCTGGTTTATTTATTTTGCACAAGTTTGCACTCTCGTTTTGAGCGTATTTTTATTTGTGCAGCAACTTTTAAATGATACAGTTTTAGTATTAGTTTTATTAACTTACCGATAGATAACCTTAGGTCCTGGCTCGTTACTATCGTAATTTAATTAAGAAATGTCTAGTTTCTTTATTGTCGTGTCTGATATCGTCTCGAATATCGAATGCCTAACAAAAGAACTGTAATTAGTTGACTTAACTTTTTTGTACTGCGCACACTTACCTTAATGTTATGCTATTACCGTGTCACATAATTACCTGTCGAATTTGGCATATTAACTTGCCGATAACTGGCTTTTGTTCAAATATTATCTTATACCGATCCCTTCTCTCTCATATCAACACCGATTTTTCTCAAGAAGGTGGTATATATATAATTTGTGTTCTCTCTCACACTGTGTCTGCGAGGCTGTCAATGATAGGAGCCAAGTCAACATAACCTACACAGACTTCCACAAAGCGTTTGATCAGATTGATCATTATGTATTATTTATTACAAAAGACATGCTGTCTATTTGGTTCTTCAGATAGTCTCATCACCCTCCTAAAACCATATCTTTTGGATCGAAGGCAGTTTGTCGAGATTGAGGACTTTAAATCTGACACATCGATCTGATTCGCAAGATTGACTGTTTCAAGCTGGCCTCCGCTGACGATTTTAAAGTCTTCAATCGCATTGACACCTTTGCAGACTGACTCCTCTTGCAGGCTAATGTTGACGCTGTTAATAGACTTCCGAAAATTGTGTTTTTTTATCCATCATAGAATAAAGAGTCCCATCGTCTTCAACTATTCCATTAGCGGCACTGTCTTGGATATATCGTCAACTGTCAGGGATCTTGGCATAGTGTTGACGAGAAATTTAAATTGATTCCTCATATAGATAGATGGTGGCTGGTGCGTCACGAATGTTAGGCTTTCTAATTAGAAATTGTAAACAGTTTACCAACATCTTTGTCATCAAATTGCTTTATTACCCCTTCGTTAGAATAAGGCTGGATTATGGGTCATTTGTATAGCGCCCATTGTATGATTGCCACATTGATTCGGTGGAGGCTGTGCAGAGGCAACTTCTTAAGTATCTTATGTTCAGAGAGGATGGTATCTACCCAAACAGAGGGTTTGATGATAGCCCTTTGTTGTGCAGATTCGGGGAACTGTCACTGTCTGCGCGCAGAAACTCACAATTGGTGACATTCCTAAGCTTCTCCATGATGTGATCAATTGTGCCTTTCTTTTGAAAAGTATACCATTTCATGTACCGCGTTTAGGAGCTAGATAGCAACCCGCGTTTACTCTGAGATTGGCGAGATCTAATATTCTGTACCAGAGCTCCATTCACAACATGTGCAAAAGATTCAATTTTGTATCAAACGCCTATGATATACATACCACCAGCTTGTCTAACGTCCACAAACACCTGCGTGAGGCGTCTGGTTTCCTACCTTAACTGTATCTACATATTCTTCATCTTCATTTTTCATCTGTATTTCCCTTGTTTTCATTCGCTTCTTCTTTGTCACTTCTTATTTGGGTTTATTTTATTATTTTTTTAGTTTCCCTTACTTATTTTGTGTTATTCGTACAGTTCTTGATCGGTTTCGTTCCTCTACATTCCTTATTTTTAGTCTTAGCTTAGTTTGCTACTTTATTTTAATTATAACTATTATTTATTTCATATTTTATTAATTTTCTTTGTATAACAATATTTTTGTGAATTACTTGTTCTTAATTTGTATGTGATTGGGCGATTGTTTGCCTGTTGGAAACACCCAGCTTATTATTATTATTATTATTATTATTATTATTTTCCTTCTATCTCGGTTGAAACCAGATTATTGTCAGATGGTTTCTCTTACAGGGAAGAAATTCATCTTATTCTGTTAGATGTTTAGAAACTTCCTCACTATGTGGCAGGTTTGGAGTACAACAGTCCTCTAAACTATACCGACAAGTTAGTTGTATTATTGATTATCAGTAGGTCAGGACGATTATGATCCACAGTCCTGTCGGTTAGTATGGGTCTCTCCCAATATAAAACAATGGATGGGGATGGCATATACTTGTAGAAAGGTGGAAGGTTGAGTATCAAGCCAAATTTGGTTGCTAGCTCTCTGTGGATAATTTTGGCTATCTGGTTGTGTCTTTCTAGATACTCAGAGTCAGATAGCGTCGAGCATCCGGCAGTGATGTCCTCTATTGTTTCTCCACGGCTGCACATTCTACATACGTCCACGGTTCCAGTGTTCTTGAGGATGAATTTCTCATAATTCCTAGTCCTGATGACGCCGTCTTGAATAGCAACAATGAATTCCTGAGTTTCGGGATGAAGATAACCCTCCCACAGCCACAGCAGTGAATACCCTCTATCGACATGATCGTGTAGAAGAGACGCCGGGTACCTGTCATGCAAGGTCTTATCCCGCCAACTAGCATGAGTGTCCTCCAAGGAGCATTCTGTAAAGATCTTTTGACGGTCAAAGAGATCAAGAGGGGACGAATTTATGTCCGCATTGCAGATCGCCTTCATGATGATGTTATTGAAGCCATGGAAGTACTGCCGTAATTGCTCTTCTTGGGGTCTGCAAAGTTGGAAGACATCAATTATTATTATTATTATTATTATTATTATTATTATTATTATTATTATTATTATTATTATTATTAGTATTATTATTATTATTATTTTAATTATTATTATTATTATTATTATTTTTATTATTATTATTATTATTATTATTATTATTATTATTATTATTATTAACCACGCCATCTCAGCTTTCGCTGGTAACGATTTAGCCTGAATACTAGGCTGGGATAACCTGGTGGAAAAACAATACAGTTCCTCCCACTCAGGCTCTGTTCAGGAATTTGCGGGTTATATGGCATGTCTGAAGTATAACTGCCTTCTGCGCATATCCCATGATGTTCTGGGATAATCCGAGATCCTGTAGATTTTTAGGGGGCTTCGCCAAAGTGATCCCTTCAGCCGAAATTACTAGTGGGATTGTGAAGACTTTAGTCAGCTGCCAGATGTTCTTCAGCTCTACTGCAAGGTTTTAGTAATTTGTTACTTTTCCTGTCTCAGTTCTTCTGACGTTATGAAATAGCGGCACAGCTAAGTCAATTATGGTTCCAGTCTTTTTCTCCTTATCTATGAAAACGATGTCCGGTCTGTTGTAGTCCACCGTTCTATTTGTTATTATAGGCCTGTTCCAATACAGTTCCGCTTTATATGTTTCCAAGACTGGGGATGGTATTTGTAATACGGTGAGCATATTTGATGGAGTCCGTTCTTGAGAGCCAGCTGTTGGTGGATGATTTTGGCCACTTGATTGTGACGCCCTGGGTATGCGCTGTAAGGCTTATTTCATCCAGGTGGCTTGATATTCCTGCCTTGAGCTTATGTCGAACTCGAGATTGCGGTGTAGATTCAGTGGCGTAAATCCTCGATCCTCCTGGGCTGCCATTCTCATCAGACCATCTTCGGATCTTAGCAATTGTTGCTGTATGTTCTTCTCCTGGGTTCTGCACAACTAGTGGATGTTCATCATACCTCGACCGCCGCTTGCTCGGGGAAGGTATAGCCTCTTAACTGATGCATTGGTGTGCAGACATCAGAATTTGGTCATCAGTCGCCGCGATAGCCTGTCGAGTCCATTTAGGTCCGCATCATACCACGCGGGCACTGCCCAGGTGTTCAGAGCGGTGATCTGGTTCTGAGATGAAAGTTTGGTGTTCAGAACCTTGAGTACTATCCTCTTGTACTTCTCGGAGAACATATTCTTCAGATAGGTGTGGTCGCTATGTTTGTTCTCCCGATATTGATCTTCTGGATTTTCACGGCACCTCTTTTGATGTTGATGATGGCGCATTTGTCAAGTCCAAATGACATGTTTATGTCCCCGTTGAAGGTCTTAACCGTGTTAATTAGAGAGAGCAATCTAATCTGGTTCTCTGCAAAGAGCTTTAGGCTTTAGGTCATCCATGTACGGGGATAACCTCCGCCCGTTCCTGATGTTAAGTCTGTATCCAATATTCGTGTTGTTCAGTAGCGTAGAAAGAGGGTTCGGTGCCAGGCAGAACCACACAGGTGATAAAGAGTCTCCTTGAAAAATACCTCTGGATATCTTGACTTTACCAGCGTTGTTGTTGTTGACAAGGAGATTGGTCCTCATGAGATGTTGGAGCACCGCTCTTACTTTCGGGCAAATCCTGCAAATCTTCAATACCTTCATCAGCCAATCATGAGGGAACGAATCGAAGGGCTTGCGGTAGTCAATATAGCACACATTGAGATCTCTCTTCCTAGTCTGAACCTGTTTTATAACCACTAGATCTATGGAAAATTGATGTTTGCACCCGTCTGATCCTCTTATACAACCCTTTTGCTCTTCCTTCAGTATGTTGCTTGTAGCGCAGTGTTCGTATATTCGATTGTTCAGGAGTGGCGTGAAGAGTTTGTTTACTACCGACAGGAATGTGATTGGTCTATGGTTGCTCGGTATAGCGGGGTAGCCCTTCTTGAACAGTATGTAAGTGTTACCCTCTGTAAGAAACTTGGGGAATTTTGAGGGATCGTCCAATGCTTCCATAAAACATCGAGCAAGGTTTGGAAAACATGCCAGGAGATTTTTTATCCAAAAGTTGTGCAGTTCATCTGGTCCCGGCGCTTTCCAAATGCTGGTTTTCCTGATAGCCTGGGAAATATATTCTGCTGTTAAATGATCCACAGACATTCCCTCAACTTCCGATGCACTTTGTTCAACATCTGCTATCCAGACCAGACCAGATGGAGCTCCAATAGTTGTGGAATTCATCTGTGTTGGCTGGGGCTTGTACATTCCCTGGGTTTTCTAGGGGTGTTTCCAAACTCCTGAAAAATGTCTTTCTGTCCGCTGTGAAGTCTGCATTTTGTTGTTTTCTCTTGGAAAGCGCATTGTACCTGCGAAGCCGAGCTCCCTTAGCTTTAGCTTGTTGTCTGAAGATCTCTTTTAGGTCCACAAGTTGTTGATAGTGCTGTGGGTCTTCCAAGCAAATTCCTGCTGGGTTCGCTATTGCAGTGGTTTTCCTGATTATTTTCCTCGACCGGATGTTCTGCAGGTATGCGCCTATGACATCAGCTTTTCAGCGTACTTTATCTATACCCTGTTCTAGGCGTCTTGTCCAGGCCGGGATCGCACTCATCGTGTTCTGCCATGCAGACTTTGGTATGTGTGTTTTTTGGCCATTGAGTTCGATGACGGTAATAGCAGCGGAGTAGACCGACAAGTGTACTTCATCTAGTGTGCCGAAAAGGGCAAGGTATTCCCCCATAACTTCATTGACTAGGCTTGTGTTCTGCCTGGCCTTGAAGATGCTTCTTAAGTTTTGGCAAAGACGAATGGTTAAGAGGGTCAGAACACTGAACAGAGACAATTATAATTGTCATCTTGTCAAAGTCAGTTCAAAGCCTGACAATCTGCAAGAGCTTTTTACTGTTTTATTGTATTTGCTAACCATTTTCATTTTTAGTTTTTTGCTTTTCTTGAAAATGATATCCGACTAGATATCGAATCGAAGAAATTAGGTACACATTTCATTAGGGTCACTAAACTTGCACTTGTGCAGTTTACATCCTTGAGCCTGGGCCAAAGTGGCTCTATAACAATTCAAACCAAATTTAATCATTTGTGGAGCCAAAGGCAATCAATTCCAGGGTAAGAATGAATCCTCCACAACAATATAGAACATATTTACACATAATTACTTGCCGCATTTGGCTTATTAATTTGCTGATAACTGACTTCAGTCCAAATATTATCTCATACCGATCCATTCTCTCTCATAACATAATTTAATTTCGTGAGACATGACTTGCCTCATTTGGCTGATTAACTTGCTGATAACTTACTTTATTTCAAATATTATATCATACCGATCTATTCTGTCTAATGTCATAATTTAATTTAGTAACTCCAGAGGGCAATGATTTTTTTTGTAGCTAATGTTATGATAATCAATTGATTTATTTTTTCTTACTGTACTTTTACTGTACTTTTCATACCTGAGTGAAAAATGTATTCTCTTAATGTTATGAGAACTACTTGATTCACCTGTACTGTATTGAGATTTATTGAATATACCTTTGCCTGACTATCGGTCATTCTTATCGGATATCATATCTACTATCGTTATAGTTTACCGTAATTGTGTAATTGAAATTAAGTCACTAATTATCTCTGTCGATTATTTGATTTTGACTTTCCATAATACAATTATCTTAACTGATAAACTTCTCGATAAGGCCTTCGTGATTATCTGATTTACTTGTGTATTATACCAACCGAATTGAACCATAAGTTTTTACTATAATCAGCTGTTCACCTTATAGCAGCGCACAAGTTTATTTAGCTGCCATTTGCAATTTTAAGTTTTCATTTTAAAACCTGAATCGAACTGAGCTCATTTCGTTTTTTATATCTATATACATCATTGGTTACTTCATGGATGTAGTGTGCCTTTTGACTTTTTATTGATATAGTGATATTATCGCTGCCCGACTCATGCCTTTTAGTAAACCTGGCCTAATGAACAACTAACAGGTAAGGGGTACATATTTGACACCCAACGCTTAAGGCTGGTTACAGGCTCCGCTACAGACCTCTGGTCATCAAATTTCAATAATTAAAAAATAGCTCTAGTACTAATACATTTAATCCTAATTTGTGTATCAACTTCTACCCCGGCCCGCTAAAGAATCAAATTAATTTTGGCGCAAACAATAAAAATAACACTTCCGATCGATCAGAACAACAGTCGAAGTTGGGCGACTAACAAACAACCGAAAAAAAAACCTTTGACCACATGACGAGGGTTATCTAACCGAGTCAAATTAATCACTCTCCACTGCGGTTAGGTTTCAATTTCACGGCGGAGTTTGCTATTTATTTAACTTGATGACTCGCCAATAAGGGTCAGCCGATACGTAGCAGGGGGTAAAGAGTGAGCGTTCATTTACATCTATTGATAATTTATGCGTTCGTGTTTTATTAATTACTTTTTGTAGCTTTTCTTTAAAGGGTTTCAGTGGTTTTATAAGCATTTCTATGCTTAATATTTTCTAGGCTTCTTCCTGGGGAACATTCTTCGTTCACGAGAGTTGTGTACTTCTTCAATGATTGTGACTATTTCACGTACTACTCTTGTACTTTTCTTCTTCAATATATTGTAAACTACTAAAAATATTTAAACTACTAAATAGTTATCACGCTGTCATAAGTTTCACCGTGGAAAATATTATGTAAACCATCAAAATATATAAATAGCGCGAGTGAACAGTGCAGGCAATTATGAACCTTAGAGTGGCAATGGTCAGCAGATTTTTTTATATAGATAGTCAAGCAGACCATCAGTCTGACTAGCTTTTGTCTCTCACCTATTCTGCTCACCTGCTTAAGTCCACAGGGACGTGGTAGCTGCCCTAACAATTTCCTAAACTTCAGAACCAATTCAAGTGGTGCAGCTCACAGGAATGTAGCTTCTTGGTTGCCTTCGAACCTTTCTTGATATTAGCAGGACAGAAGTCAGAAAAAAAAACAAACAATTTCCAAAATCTAATACAGCATTTGCCATCTTGAAACATAAATTATGGTTTACTCAATGCCCTGATGAAATATATGCTAACCTGGCGTTTCACCAAAAAACTCTTCACTTGACTGTTGAAAAGTGACGTTGCAAAATTTCTTCCAGATGAAGGTGACGGATTTCCGGATTTCAAACCAGAAAATCCCTACAAACTACATACGTTGCGTTAGAGCCTCACAGATGGCGACGGGTATTATATCTAGGTTACGGAAAGTTTAATTGGAAGAATATAGAAACGTTTTTGATTGCGTTGACGTATGGTCTCTTGTGCCGATACCTCAAGAAGGATAGAAACCGGTCCCTAAGAGTCATTTCTGGGATGCACTCAAAAACAAAACAGAATGACCACGGTCATTTGGTACAAGTAAAATTCTAATGATTTTTACAGCGTTGCCAGAGTTGGTACAATTGTACAGATCTGGTACATTCTGACACAATCCGTACATCTGTACATTTTTGAAAATTCTGGTACATTTTACTTATTGCGGTATCTGTTAAATATTTCATGATCGATATAAAAAAAATGCTAAAACACAAATCACACCCTCCAGTACTTCTAAAAATAGTAGTAGAAAAAGTATAGTACACTACTTGAATGATAATTTGCTTATTACAAACTCGTACTGTTACAGTCCTCGTGCAGTAATCTTTCTAATTTGTAATAAACTAGAATTGAAGAACCTTCTATAAATAGTGTTCAAAATGGGTTTCTGTTACAATCGAATTGAACCAAAATCTATCAAGATTCTAAATAAAAGTAAAATGTATCATCCACATTGAATCACTTTTAGCTCAGATGTCAAGTCGACTAGAGATAATATTAGTAGAGATGACCAGAAGTTCCTGAAATCCTTGGGTCTAATATTGAGGGTATGATGTTGTCTTCAAGTGAAAAGATTGAAGTTTTCGACGAAACTGTTCCTGACAACTCAATTGTAAGTTTTCAAGAGCATACTTACAATCCATATGGATCTACGACATTTAGAAATTCTGATAAAATTCGCATACCCGTACACTGTCAAGACCTAATTTTGAATATATCAGAAAGTTATATTTACATTGGTGATAGTGATGCCACAAAACCGTGTTATTTTTTTATTAATGCCCTCGCTTTTCTGTCCGATGAAATTCGCTATGAAATGGGTGGAGAACAAGTGACTGGTTCGCAAGCCAGGAGTAACAAAAAAACAATGGTATCCTTCGGATACACATAATTCAAAACATTGTATTCTTGTGGCTGGGAGATATCGGCCAAAGAACAATTCATATTAGACGCCACTAGCCATGCTTTTTTTCTGGAAAATTACCATTAAAATATTTGATGGGTTTTGCCGAAGCTTCTTGCCATTCTCCTTATGTAATATACTATTTCATACACATATGAGGGTGATGGCGAACCTTATGTATCGCTTTTCGAACAGCTTTCTTCGTCTAAAATCGATACGATCCACAGAGAAGCATAAATCATAGTGCTAGTAGTTGCTGGGTTATGACATACTTTCACAGATGGCGCTTCCGTTTTTATTCCGCTGGCTGTATATGCCGGGCTTGGTTGAAATGTGTTTCGCTTTGTAATTGCAACTTCTGGTTTTCTAGTCAAAGAAAAAGATACTTTACGGTAATGGCGGTAAATTTGAAGAAATTTTAAGAAATATTAAAATCCCTTATAATATTATTTCTGTACAAAAATGCTGAATCTGGTACAATTTCAGTTCAAATCTGATGGATTTTTATCATTTTTGAAAAACAAATAATCGTTAATATTAGGTGGTAAGGTTTCACAGATATTTTAAATTTACTTCTCAATCAATCAAGCCAGGAAAGCGAAACACTAACGTTTAAAAAAGCGGTGAACCACCTGACGAGGGCTAATGAGGCGGACTAAATTAATCGTCCTCCAAACTGTTACTCTGCGGTTTCGTTTCAGTTTAAAGGGCGGACTCAAGTTATTTATTTACCGCGAGGGCAAGGGTCAGTTATTGAGGCTACGGTGTGGAAAGCAGTTAAGAGTTCATCCGGATTTATATGCCAGCAACTCCGGATGGTACTTGAAAAATGGGTTAACTTCGGAGTTACTCAGTATTATTAATTATTGTCAGTACTCTAGACGTTTGTTCCATCAGGGCAGGAATGGAAGAATAAAAGAAGTTTCTGATATCCTGAACATATATTATAACTCCTGTCCTCTACAACCTGTGTTTGTTTTTAAAAAAATAAGAAGGTGGGGACTTCATAGTGATTATGGCATAAGGCCCACCCTGAAAGCATTCTTTACATTTTCCTTCTAAGTTTATATTCTGCGCCTAATTCGAATTTAAAATTTTAATTTGCATCCAACTGACTGTTCGTAGGAAATATTTATCAATCATATGACAGAGCTTTTATTAACTCTATCGTATTGAACCTCTATAAAATACTCTTTTTATAAAAGTGATTTAAATTTTCATATCGAACCAATAGGTTTTTTGAAGTTTAATATGTTTCATGATTTTATTCACCCGATTCGAGTTACATATTCGCTCTTTATGAGTTCAAAGCACGATTGTATTGATAGAACTTTTATGAATAATGCGTATTTCAAACGGGACTTTATCTCACACGTTTATAATGTTATAATATTATGCCAGAATAATAGGCACTTACTTCCCTATCTGAAAGTCAATATTTTCCTGCTTGCGCCCATACAAAGTTTACGGCGCTCCAACACTAAAACATCCGCCATTTAACACTATATCACCCCCAAAACATGTTCATTATACCTCGATTTGCTTTTTAGATATAATACACTCGAGCGCAAGAATGTTGTAAAGGGACCCCGAGTAGTGCAAATTGTTAAGCTCTCCGTCATTGTGCGTATAATCTGTTGGGGCCTTCTTGTGCCCTTTCTCAGTGTTAAGCTTAATTGTTGAGTGTCTGTTACGTGCCCCTCTATACAATTTATCTGATACGGGATATGAAATAAATTCACTGGGGAAAATTCTTGGAATTTTCTGCGTAGTCCCTGGAGACCCAAAAAATTATCAAATAGTTTCTCTCATGCATACGAGTTAAATAATTGTCTAAAACGGAGTTTTATCCACAATACCGAAACAGAAATATTGCACTCGACGCGCGTTTCGCTAACCATGTTAGCATCATCAGGAGATGATTAAAACTGAAAATTCCATGATTGATAAATATTTCCTAGGAACAGTCAGTTGGATGAAAAATAAAATTTTAAATTCGAATTAGGCGCAGAATATAAAAATTATGCCTTATGCCATAATCACCATGAAGTCCCCACCTTCTTTTTTTTTTAAACAAACACAAGTTGTAGAGGACAACTTATAATTTATGTTCAGGATATCAGAATACTTCTTTTATTCTTTCATTCCTGCCCTGATGGAACAACCGTCTAGAGTACTGACAATTAATAATACTGAGTAACTCCAAAGTTAAACCATTTTTCCATTTTACCATCCGGAGTTGCTGGCATATAAATCCGGATGAACTCTTAACTGCTTTCCACACCGTAGCCTCAATAACTGACCCTTGCCCTCGCGGTAAATAAATAACTTGAGTCCGCCCTTTAAACTGAAACGAAACCGCAGAGTAACAGTTTGGAGGGCGATTAATTTAGTCCGCCTCATTAGCCCTCGTCAGGTGGTTCACCGCTTTTTTAAACGCTAGTGTTTCGCCTTCCTGGCTTGATTGATTGAAAAGTAAATTTAAAATATCTGACTGAAACCTTACCAATTATTAACGATTATTTGTTTTTCAAAGATGATAAAAATCCATCAGATTTGAACTGAAATTGTACCAGATTCATTTTTGTACAGAATTCATATATAAGGAATTTTAATATTTTTTACAATTTCTTCAAATTTACTGTCATTACCGTAAAGTATCTTTTTCCTTGACTAGAAAACCAGAAGTTGCAATTGCAAAGCGAAACACATTTCAACCAAGCCAGGCATATACAACCAGCGGAATAAAAACGGAAGCACCATCTGTGAAGGTATGTCATAACCCAGCAACTACTTGCACTATGATTTATGCTTCTGTGTGGATCGTATCGATTTTAGACGAGGAAAGATGTTCGAAAAGCGATAGATAAGGTTCGCCATCACCCTCACATGTGTATAAAATAGTATATTACATAAGGAGAATGGCAAGTAGCTTCGGCAAAACCCATCAAATATTTTAATGGTAATTTTCCAGAAAAAAAACATGCCATTGTTTTTAATATTGTTGTTACTCCTGGCTTGCGAACCACAGTCACTTGTTCTCCACCCATTTCATAGCGAATTTCATCGGACAGAAAAGCGAGGGCATTATTAGACAAGTAACACGGTTTTGTCGCATCACTATCACCAATGTAAATATAACTTTCTGATATATCCAAAATTAGCTCTTGACTGTGTACGGGTATGCAGATTTCATCGGAATTCCTAAATGTCGGAGATCCATAAGGTTTGTAAGTATGCTCTTGAAAACTTACAATTGAGTTGTCAGGAACAGCTTCGTCGAAAACTTCAATCTTTTCACTTGAAGACAAGATCATTCCCTCAATATTAGACCCAAGGATTTCAGGAACCTCTGGTCATCTCTACTAATATTATCTCTAGTCGACTTGACATCTGAGCTAAAAGTGATTCGATGTGGACGATGCATTTTACTTTTATTTAGAATCTTGATAGATTTTGGTTCAATTCGATTGTAACAGAAACCCATTTTGAACACTATTTATAGAAGGTTCTTCAATTCTAGTTTATTACAAATTAGAAAGGTTACTGCACGAGGACTGTAATAGTACAAGTTTGTAATAAGCAAATTACCATTCAAGTGGTGTACTATACTTTTTCTACGCCTATTTTTAAAAGTACTGGAGGGTGTGTGCCATCTGTGAAGCTCTAACGCAACGTATGTAGTTTGTAGGGATTTTCTGGTTTGAAATCCGGAAATCCGTCACCTTCATCTGGAAGAAATTTTGCAGCGTCATTTTTCAACAGTCAGCCATTGACACAGGCAGTGATGGTCGAGTTAAGAGTTTTTTGGTGAAATGCCAGGTTAGCATAGGTTTCATCAGGGCATTGAGTAAACCATGATTTATGTTTCAAGTTGGCAAATACTGTATTAGGTTTTGGAAATTATTTGTTTCTTTTCTGACTTCTGTCTTGCTAATATCAAGAGAGTTTCAAAGGAAACCAGCACTGACATGCGCAATAGACCCCTGGTTTGCCTTTTCGCTACTGTAACAAGCTGCCCGGTGCACTGTGGGCCCTTTACCACGTTAATCCAAAGGGTGGCGCCCGAGATAAAACCATTGGATAACATAACTAATGGTTAAAATTTACCGTCTGATACCGATGCAAACAGAAACGCCACACACAGTAATTCGTGACGCCACGCCTTGAATGGCGTGCAGGTAATGTAGCTCAGATTAGGGATCGATCTAT
>MU186624.1:14789-43824 GCA_016904865.1 Pissodes strobi | reverse complement strand
TAATGTTTCCGTCATTGTCTATTAGAATCTGCGGCTTTTATTTTCTGTTCGTGCCGGTAAATTCCTTGATCTTTTTATGGAGATTATGTTCTCGTGGGAGCATTTCTACATGTGCCCTTCATAGATCTTGTCACTGTTGTAACTCCTCCATTTCTGAGCATTTACCCATCAGCCATGTTTCTCTGGCTTGGTGAAATTCATACCTTACTTTGTTTTTCAGCTCTCGGTACTTCCTCTGGTCTTTGAAGGTTTTGGCTATTCTCCTTTCTTCCATTAACCCAAGAATCTCATCCGTCATCCAGTCCTGTCTTTTTTGTCGTTTGCTTGGTCTCAGGTATTCTCTGCATGGGTCTATCATTGCCGACTTGAAGTTTCTCCACATGTCTTCTGGCTCCTTTTCATTATTGTTTGCGCCTTCCTCTTCATTTTGCTTTTGTTCCTGTTTATATCCCTGGTAACGTCTCTCATGATGTTGATGTCTCTCAGCTGTTGCGTATCAATTCTGGCTTTTATTGCTAGTTTCTTTATTTTTTTGAGTTCGACTTTGATCTCCGCTACTACCAATACAGGGTCTGAGCCTACATCCGCACCCGGATATGCCTTGGTGTGTCTCTTACTGCGTTCCTGTATCTCTGTTTTATCATAATATAGTCTATTTGATTTCTAACTACATGCTGAGGGTTATCTTGTGGTGATTTCCAGGTATACAGGCGACGCGCGGCGCTGGGGGTGTTCGAAAAGCGTATTAGCAATAACCATTCAGTTTCCTTGGCAGAACTGATGCAGACGCTCCCCTCTCTCGTTTCGCTCTCCTAATCCATGTTTACCAACCCACTCATCTTTATCACATCGGCCAATTTTAGCGTTTAAATCCCCCATTATTATGGTCACATCTTTATTTTTGGCCCACTTTAAAACGTTTTCTATATCTTGGTAAAAATCTTCTATTTCTTGGTCTTCTTTGTCGGCTGTGGGTGCGTACACTCGAATGAGATTTAGCGTGCCGCAGTAAGCTTCAAGTTGTAATAGCATCACTCGTGGTGAGAAGGGTACAACATTTTTCAGACTAACTTTTCCCAAAGATTTTTAGCTTTTTATACCATCTTTCAAGGATTGCTTTTTATTGTTCTATTCGAAAAATCTGGAATCAGCATTTGAATACTTAAAATTTCTAAATCGCTGAAAATTTTAATGTGGCAGTTAGCGTTTTAACCTATTTTGTAAATTCCAACCTCGGTTTTAGTACCTCCGCCTTTTTCAAATTAGAATAATTAAAATTAGATATTCCAGTTAACATGGTTTTTGCATCCGAATACTGGGTCTTTGCTCGCTTAATATTCTTAATACAAACGCCCCCGGTCAAGGTTTTCTTCTAGAGAAAGTGTTGGGGAACCTGTTTTTGAGAACGTGCAACTAGTGGGTTGGTGATGATCTGGAAATGTCCTATCACCGAACGCCAAATCCCACCTTTCTTCGTAGTCCCTCGTTCCTGGACGTCGCTATTACTAGGGGAGCGATACAAACTACACAATTACAGGAGCTTAACGACCTAAACTCGGACCACCTTCCAATCAGGATTGGCCTGTACTGCAGAGTCCCTGTGGAAAATGACACCGTCATTTCGTACAGGAATACTGATTGGAGGGAGTTCCGAGCTAGGCTCAACGAGTTAACTGTCGTCCCTGAACAAATAGCGACTGTCCAGGAGCTTGAAAACGAGGTAGATCAACTAACTTTGAATATCCAGCGCATCCGCGATGCCATGTGTCCTAGAGTCACTCTGCACCATAGAACAGAATCCCTTCCCGAACCTATCCTCGATCTCATCACCTATAGAAATCGCTTTCGACGAAGATGGCAGAGAACCCGGACTAGACAGGGCACCGCTCAAATCAACGCACTGACGGAGGTAATAAGGGTGAAAATCCGGGAACACCGTAACAATGCGTGGATGGCTTACATAAATACCATCAACAGGGAGGACGGCTCATTGTGGAAGTTGGCCAAGCGAGTCCGCGGAGGCATGACGCAAATTCCTGCAATTAGGCATCGCGACCTTGACATAACTGATGAGCAGGGAAAAGCGGAGGCCTTCGCGGATTACTTGGAAGGCGTCTACAGTGAGGCGCCCGACACCCTGCCCGAGCAGGAACGCATTAGCGCGGCCGTAAATATCTTTAAACAACGTAAATATCCTATTCCCCCGTCAGTGCTTGACAAGATGAGAATAACGCCAGCGGAAATCCGCAAAATACTCAGTCATCTTCCAAGAAATAAAGCTCCCGGCCCGGACAACATTCCGAATATAGTCCTGAAAAACTTACCCAAGAAAACACTTATCCAGCTAATGCATATAGTTAACGCGGTAATCCGAATGCAACATTTCCCTCGATCCTGGAAGGTAGCGTGCGTCATTCATTTCCCTAAACCGGGAAAAGACCCAAGCTTGCCATCCTCTTACCGCCCTATATCCCTGTTGAGCACCCTCGGGAAGGTAGCTGAAAGGCTTATCTTGTCGAGGGTTAACAGGATAGTAGAAGAGCTCAATATACTTTCGAACGAGCAATTTGGCTTTCGCGGGCAACATGGCACCGTCATGTTGGCCGCGAAAATAGCCACTGACATCTACAAGGGTTTTACTAACAAACAGTCGACAGCACTTTTGCTGCTCGACATCGAAAAGGCATTCGACAGGGTGTGGCACGATGGGCTGCTGTACAAACTGTTGGCAAAGTACAGCATGCCACTGTACTGGGTAGCGCTCATCGGGTCATACCTTGCCGGTCGCTCTTTTGTCACTCGAATTGGCCACCACAACTCGCGCAGTAGAAGATTGCTTGCAAGGTACAGTAATGTCGCCGCTACTCTTCAATCTTTTTATAGCAGATATTCCGTCTTGTCCTAATACCCAGAAAGCCCTTTTTGCCGACGACACGGCAATCTATTCCCTCGATCCTAAAGCGGAAGTGGCAAAATCTAACTTGGTCGAACACTTGAGTGTACTTATGCCCTATGACGAGAGATGGAAGGTCAGCTTAAATGCAGCTAAGACTGAACTCATCGTGATAACACGTAAGAGGAAGGACGTCGACGTCACTCCTCTTGTAATAGGGAATAATGCAATACTACCAAAGACCCAAGTTAAATATCTTGGCATTATATTTGACAAAAAATTAAACTTTAGCAATCACTTTCGAGCTATTGCAGCTAAAAATGCCTATATCAAAAAAGGACTTAATATGTTGATAGCGGGCCGATCCTTTTTAAGCCCAGCTAATAAGCTTATATTGTATAGAACAGTAATTAGGCCGGCTCTGCTCTACGGTGCTCCGGTCTGGTGTTCGGCGGCTAAAACTCATAAACAGAAACTCCAAGTGATCCAAAACTGTTACCTGCGAGCGGCGTTTTCCTTAACTCTGAGAGACCGAGTCCGGACTGAGGACCTGCATGCTTGGGCAAAAATGGAGTATGTCGATGAATTCATTGACACCCTGGCATGCAGGTTTTACGCCCGACAGATAAAAGGATCGCCGCTTACAGCAAATATTGCCGACTTTAGATACAACCCGGAGCGCCGTATAATACACGGCACGATCTATCGGGAAATTACCTTGTTCTATCAACAACTAATGCCTCCCTAGACTCAATTTCCCTAGGGCATATTAACTTACACCATAAAAATCGCATCTAATATCTAAAACCATGAACTAACTTTCGAAAACAGTCTATTTCTAAGTTTTCAAATTTCACAAAGTATCAGAAGAGCAGGAGCACATCGCCCAACTGGGTAGTATGAGCGACCTGCCTCCTGATTGGCTAGCTCACCGTGTTCGGACACGGGGGCCGGGCCTGACAAGGGACATGCGAAGCATATAAATATGCAGCAGCAGTACCTTAGCCATTCATTTCAGCACATGCCACGGAAGCGTCCATGTCTCCGCAGTCGGACCGTGAAATTCGATTCATGCGACCTAATACTATTCAATTGCTACTGTAACAGGCCTACGCCTAGTAAGCCTATACACACGTGTAAATACATCTTGTATATATATTCTGTATATACTTATTTTATGTTGTATAGTGTGCTTGTCCATTTTAACATTATGATTCCCTGCTCGAATCATGAGCAGTTTTAAACAGGGTTTTTCATTGTTTTTCCCTGTGTTTCCCCCAGGCAGTAACATATACTCCATTTTACAAGCTTTTTCATCAACCAAGAGCTTTATGCAATTCTAAGAGTAATAACGGCTTTGAAGGGTCCGCCCAAAGAAAGCGAAAACAAAAAGCAGTACCACATAACCTAGTAAACTAAATAGGCTAAGATCAACCCCCACTAAGGGTGTCAGCTGCTGTTAGCAATGGCGTTGATCGAACAACGCCACGCACATAACATGCGCTTGTATTACTTGTTAATATAGACTAGGCATGTAGTTATAACTTGTTAATAACTAAAATAAAGACAATTAATTAATAACTAGTGGGTGATAGTTCTTGCAGTTAGTTCATATAATCGCGCGTTATAATGCAGTCGAAAAGAGTTAGCTATGTCTCGAGTCTGACTTCGGTTCTTGTGAATTTAAACACAATACCATTTATTTGGATTATATTCCCATATAAGTTATATTATTTTAGTGATACATATGATAGGTGCCATTGTTGTACATTTTCCTGAATTGTTCTCTCTTGACGAACTAGGACGAACTGAAGTTATTTTTGAATCAATTACAACATGTAATTTATTTTAAAGTTGATATAAATAGTAGAATGTCGTTTTACTTGTTCATTTAGTGAGTGAGTTCCCGTATTTTTGAACAGCGTAACGAGTTACCGATCGTGAAGATTTTTTTCCAAAGATTTTTAGCTTTATGTGCCATCTTTCAAGGCTTGCTTTTTGTTTGAATCATGAAATAATTTGTTGAAACTATTTAACCAGAATCAGTTACTAACTCCAGTCTCATCAAAAATTTAAAAATGAAACTCCTAGATATCTTCATGTTAATAAAACCAACCGTAAACAAATATCACAGGATGAATGTGATTGAAGAACAAAATATATATATATATATATATATAATTGTAGAAATTGTTATAAAAGGGTGGAAACTAATAAGGAATGTTTTTTAATATTCGACTGTGTCATTATGCCATATATAGCATCCTCATGTGGATGACATTATGGTCTTCATTATAGCACTCAGTGATATAATGAATTCATAATATTACACAAATAAAAAAATAAAACACAAATAAAAATAAAGTTTATCATCACTTTTATAAAAAAATCAATAATATTTATTGGGGGTAGACATTAATTACAATTTTTGTCCGGCTGATGACAAGTGCGCGAAGGAAATCAGAATCACCTGCATTAATATTCTTTTTCACTAAAACTGAACATGTGGCACAAAATTGCACGCCAAGAACGAAATTGCCAACAATCACCCATCGTCTAATATTGGCATCTGATAATGAAAACATTTTCGTGATATTGGGATGATTATTCTTTTCCAGCTCTTAGGCTATAAACATCGCTTAGTGCGTACTCGTAAACTAAACCTGCTTACATTCCTCAAGGTATTCGGCTCGATAAAACTTCCGCCATATTTTAATAAAATATTCATTAATCTCGAGGGCTTTCGCTAAATTCGATGGGGCATTGGACCCATTCGTCATCGCGCTTTGTTTTGTTGCGTGTTCTTGTATCTTAATGGCTTTTATTAAATGAAGATGAAATCCCTTCTGGTTCTTGATTGAAGTTTCCCCTGACGTGCTGCAGTCCTGCGCTAAAATAGGCTTTCTGGAAAAGATTGATATACTTTTGAGAGGGTCCTATCGAAATTTCTGTTTATTTACGTTTTATAACTAAATATTTTCATAAAATTTAAGCTTGAGTAAAAATAAGGCACAGGACCATTTAACCCTTAAAATGGGGCAAAGATGAAATTGCTGCAAATTGACAAATAGCAGAATTTCATTAGAACAAGCACTAATTCATATTTTACTACATTTTCGTCAAATAATGTTTGCATAAGATTCATTTAATTTTTTTTGTAGTTGTGGATTGCCAAGTAACCCCATGGGGACCATGGTCTCCTTGCGACGCTGACTGCGGCCCTGGTACTATGTCTCGTTCGAGATCCATCAGGGTCCAACCTCAAAATGGTGGGCGTCATTGTCCGAGCCTGGAACAGAGAAGAGGTTGCCAGGTATCCACTTGCCACCATCATCCAGACCCTGCAATTAAAGGTAAGTTGTTGATGACCCAATGGGATATTTTACAATTATTTTGATCTATATAAGATGTCTCACAAAATGGGAGCAACATAAATTTAGCTTTTTTAAAATAGGATAGTCTATATTTTTAACTTAGAACTATTTCCTTCATTTGATGTCTATTCAACCCTAAAAAACTATGTTATTTGATGCTGCGTTGTCAGTTTTTTCCCCTGAAATTTTTCATATTTTACAGGTCATAACAAAAAAACTATAATTAACCAATGTATATACATTTCAAAAATATTGTCTGCAGGCAGTACTACTACGGCTTTACAAACACAATTAAAATATTATGGAGATTTATGAGCAGTGTGCTCAAATTTTAACTCACAATTTTCAAGTTTCCCTTAAATAGCACACTCTTAATGTGTTAACGAAAATTCTAATTCTTTGCGGCGCGGCGTTGCCAAATTATGATGTTTTTCCTAAAAAAATTTACTAATTTTTGGATGATATTCATTGATTTTAAATTCAGCATCTAATTACGTTTTTCTACTTATAATAAGTAAAATTCAAATTTCTAATACACTGATAATGCAAAGTAAGAAGAATATTCATTTCAGAATTTTAAAGAAACAGAAGTAGTATTTCTTTAAAAATATAAAATTACCTACTTGAAATTGTATTCTGTCCTTCGAAATACTACTAATTATTTTAGTCATTGTCTACAAATAAACATGATTTTTAAAACTGCTTTTATTGTGAAAAGAAGAGGAAGAATATTAAATAATACAAAGTTATTAATTATTTTATTTTGTAAAGTTTAACTGTTTTCCACAACACTAAATGAGGTACAGCTTTCACGTTTTTTTTTATAGTGGTGTCCCCTGGAGGCCTATACCACTTCAATAAGCTAGAAGCTAAAAGCTCAATTAGTTGCGTCATGTTGTCGAACATGTCTCTCGTTGATTATCAACTGACTCGGCTTAGGGAGTTTAGTTAACATATTTAACATAATATTTGTTCGTTAATGGCAAAACGTATCACTATTCACTACAAAAACGAAAATATCGAAAAATTCTTCAATTTATGTTCTGCATTTTGACCAAAAATCATTTAAATGTAAACGTAAACAAAAGTTTGTAATTTTATACTTTATTTTATGTACAAATAAAGGTTTTTATGAATATGTTCGATATTATAATTTTCAATAATTATATTATTATTATAATAATGTGTATTATACTTAGTAAAATAAGTATTAAAATCAAAGCTAATGATTGGTTCATCACATTTTATCTTTAAAATAATATACATTGTAGCTTAAGGTTCGTGAGTTGTTTAATTGTTTTTCTCAATTTTACATCTCATAGTAAAATACAATTAAAAAAACACATGCTCGGTGCAAGGCTCTAAATAACAACTTATTTTTTCTTTTACATATAATAGATCGTATGTTAACTAATTTTTAAAATAGTTCTGAAAAAATCAATTTTTTGGCAATCGGAATGTTCAAATATAACTTTTAGAAATAAAGATAAAATCAAATCAATTAAAACAGAAGATATTATACAATGAAATTTCCCCAAATTCTGAAACACAGCTTTGGCGCGCTTTTTTATAGTATTAGCCCCAAGAGACCTATTTCATCTACTTCACCACAATCATCCTAATTAATTTTAAATAGGAAATTCATTATTTTAGGGTTAGTCAAATTTTCTGAGACCGACAAGAGAAGAAAGGTTTAGATATTCTTCTAAAAAATGGTTTATGGAGTTCAGTCAATATTCAACACATGAATTATATTGTTAATGAGAACAAATTTGGTAAACTAAGTTAAATAATTAGACAAAATTTCTCCATATTTCCTATATTTCCATCTGAATCACAGGCACGTATTTTTTACCACCCTGTTTTTGAAATAGATACACATAACAAATTTAATTTTATCGCTGTTTATTTTTTTACTTATTTTTATTTTTACGCTTTTACTAATATGTTTTTATTTTATTTTTATTAGCGCTACAACCGATTGTCGGTAAGATTGTCATACCAATGTTAATATTCCATTAATACAGCATTGACATCGCAAATTAATAAACGTATGTTTCACATGATATATATTTTAGTATGTAGTACAACTGGTAAGTATGTAAAGCTTATTGTAAGTTGACGGATTTATTTTTCTCCTTCTTCCGATTTAATGTGTTGTTGTTGGCTGTGCAAAAAAGAGAGCATTCATAAATGACCCAACAACAATAAAAAATAATTCCGGTTGCTTACCAATATTCATTCATTATGCTTTATCGACAATATTTAATGATCTAATTCATATTTCATAACCATATAAATATATCAAAAATTAATTTTTATCCATATTCTACCGTCTATACAGTTTACATAAATTATTGATTTAGTATACAGTGTAGCACTTTAAATTTCATATATTTAAAACTAACTTAAATTTGGTTTATATTTCGCACATGTGATATGTATGTATTTTCGATGCCAACTAAAGGCTTCGAATATTTAATCGCGCCATCTATTGTAGCTGTTGAATGCAGTAAATTTCCAGCCTGGTACTTGCTTTAGTGTTTTTAACACGAAACAGTGATTCAGGCGACCCGTGTCAGATGGAGTAATGCGGTTATCCAAAAAATAACGTTGGTACTATTTCATCGTCTAATTGTACTACAATCATTGTTACAATTTATTAATTTAATTAATTGTTCTTGATTAGATAGATGTTAGCCGGTTTGGGTAGGATCATCTATTGCTTCTTTTTGGTCTCGAAATACGTATTTAAATGTGCAAAATTTCACGCAGCCTAGTGCTGGCTTAGTACTAATGAGTAGTACGCTTTTGAAGTTTTTTTTGGTCGAGGTGAATAGGGCACAGCCATGTCACTTTTCTACAGTCATTTCATAGAAGTGGTCGATAGCTCGCATCTGAAATTTTTCAGACCATCTTAATGGATTTTTAGCTAAGGCTATATAAATAGGTTTTAGTATATCTTATATTTGGTTGCCTGTCTGTATTTTTGATGGATTAGTAGCAAGAAACCTAATTTCTTCACGGAAGGATTTTTATCTGTCAGACTGGAAAAGTCACATGGAATATAGGTTAAACATTCCTATAAAACCCTCGTTAGAACACCTTGAATTGAGGTAAATATTTAAGAGTATTTAAAGAATGTATTCATGAATTTAATGTTCCTAAAGAAAAAAAACCTATATTTCTCTTAAAATAATCTGTAATGGCTAAATACCATTAAATTATGTTATCTTCTAGTCGCAAAGTGATTTTAATATCTCTAATTAAACTTAAATGTTATCTCTAATCTAACAATTTGTAAATTAATTCTTTTTTTCATTAGATTACTCTCTGATTTGACCACTTTAATCAAACTTCTATCTAAAACATAGTTTTTAAAGCTTTAGTTAAACTATAAATATCTTTTAGAGATAACCTACTGATTATTTTCATAATTTATAGTAACTTTGCTATTCGTTACATTGTTCAAAATGCCTGTGTTGCCACATTTTGGGTCACTTCACTTCATTTCATTCTAAAGTATTAAAGGGGTTACTCTTTATAAAATGATATTCTCATGGTTTAATAGAGCTTTATCTTGCTGGCTTGCTGACTTTGTGCCAATGAACTTTCCTTTCGCTTAAGTAATTAAGCGCAAGTAATTAATACTTAACTGGAGGTTTTGTATTGAATTGCTGCGCTGGCCACAGGTACCGCCAATAATTTTGCCTAGGGTTTTAGGCGTTCTATATTTTTAGGGTTTTAATTTTACCTCTACCATCCTTACTAGCTGTTTGCTAGCTTGCTTGTGGTACTCGTGATTCTCGCACCTTACCTTTCATTATAAAACTCACCACTTGTGAGGAGTATACAGTGGGTACTGTTGGTGTAGCTGGATAGTTGTTGAGACCTGAGTATATGATAGCATCCGTGCTGGTTTGAGAGCCACAGGACACAGATAAGCCTAACTTAGTTTTATTTTCATTCCATCGTATGTGAGCATTCTATTGTAATAACGAATTTTGATTTTTGATAAATTAATAACTGCATTCTTTTTGAATAATTTGATTCGTAAGTGTAACTACGGTTTATAGATTTGATTGCTCTTATATTTGAAAGATACATTTGCCTACTAGAGCTTTTATATTTGAAAAACTTTGCTTTTAAGCTAGTTTCCATAGGTTGTGATTTCTATATATAGCTATTAGTTTTTTCTATTACACGTAAAGCCTCTGTAGTTGGTATATGCTATACTGACTCTGGTGAATATAGCGATATAATGGGGTTTATTTAGCTTTAAGTTTTTATATCATTGTGCAACTTGTATCAATATCTAACATTAGCTTATTTATTTGGATGGCTATACGAGCCTTAACAACTTATAGATCTATTATAGTATATATTTCTCTTATTTTTAAAACCATCTAATAATTTTGCCTATTGGTTACTACTTTACTTTATGCCTGGATATTTTGCCTCGCTTATAAGCATTTCAATTTTTGCCATAATTATTTAGGTACTCAATTGAATATAATCGCTCTCTACTAATATTTAATATAGGCTGTTTGCTCAGGTTTTACTTATATTATTTTGTGGTTTTTTTACTTATTTTAATTTAATACCGCTTTAATTACCTTATTGCCTACACCTACCTTAACTTTTTGAGGTTTAGTTTGGCTACCTATCATTTACTTTATTTTGAATTGTCGTTAAGGCAAGCTGACATTGTTTGATTAATAGTTGGTGGCTTACTTCACCAATTAATTTGTTAATTCATTTCATTGAATTAACTTTATATTATTTGGTTAATGGTTGGCAATTTACTTCGTAGATTAATTTGCTAATTAACATCATTAAACTAATCTCTCATTCGGCTAATAGTTGGTAATTTACTTCACTAATTACTCTGTTAATTACCCTCATTCAATTTATTGTACACTCATTAACTTCATTTAATTAATTTGTTATTTGATTTCACTAAATTAATTCCTTGATTAACTTCAGTGATTCTCCATTTTGATCGATATATTTAATTGAATATTGGATACTGGATAACTTCAGTATTATGTTGGAAAACTGATCTTAGCTTCTAGTTATCAGTGAGTGGGTTTTCAATTTTATAGATTTATTGTGGTATAATCATTATTGTATAACCTAGCCTAAGAACTTCAATAGCAAGGCCCCTGACCCTTGTATCAAATAACAACATTATCAATAAACGTGGATATTGTTTTAAAATTTTTAGTTTTTTTTTCTTGTCTAATACCTTATTACTTACTTGCAAACTTATTCATAAATTAATTGAGTTATTGAGGAGTGGTACCTAGGACATCAAAGGCAGTTAGCAGTTCAACTGATAGAGAACTGCTGGCGCCCTTAACCGAACCCCATCCCTCACTGAGCAGCAGGATTTGCACACTCTCCTCAACTGCCTCTTCTCATATAACTAATTTCTGTTTAATTTTGTTTTATTGTTCTTATTATTTTAATATTATTTTATGTCAACTATAACCTTACTCTCTGCTATTAAATAGAGAAAGAATGTAGAAACTAATGTCCACAACGAGCGTCAAAATGTAATATTACAGTAAAATTTATATCATAGCCATATGTGACAAACAATTAAAATTAAAACAAGATAGAATATCCGGTAAATTAGCCTGTTTGTTATTGTCTAAAAATAAACATGATTTGAAAAACTGCTATCATGAAAAAGGCATTAAATAATGAGGTGTAGCTTTGGCGCTTTTTTATAGTTGTTTCCCCGGGAGGCCTATTCCACTCCAAAACACTAGAAGCTAGAAGCTCATCTAGTTTCGCCGTGTTGTCGAACATGTCTCGCGACATCATCAGCCGTAAGTTCATTATCAAGTGACTGGGCTGACTGACGCGTTACTTTACTGTGTAATATAGGATATTCACGCCCCATCACGCTATCCTCTTGTAGACCTCGATGGTGTTATATATTATCTAAAAGAATAGAACAGCGTCCATTATGTCACTTCACCATATTGTGCAAATTTATATAAAGTTTCATTAAATCTTTTGCCGACCTATAATCTCACTTAATCAAGTGATGTTTCAGTTTTTATTTGCCGAACATTTCGCCCAAAAATTTAGTAACGCCAAATGCAAGTAGCTAAAGCATTAAAAAATAAATGAGTAACATCAGGGCAATTTCAGAAAGAACTGTATAGAACTTTTCACATTTCAAGAAGTTTACTTTTTTAATCTTCATTAAGGGCCTTTTTATATGATATCTCGTTAAGGTGTTCTAGAAGAGTTTAACGTTATTTTGTATTGCTCAAGATATTATTTAATAATTCTATAAACTAGATTTGTATAGCTATATGCATGTTAGATATTGAGCATATATTATATAGGAAATATGCCTGACACGATTAGTGTGATGCCAGAGTTACTGGCTTAAGGTGTATGGAAGAAATGGCGCTCCGGAGGCGCAACCAACTAGCAAAATAAATAAATAAGTAAATAAATAAATAAATGTTTTATTAACGGATCAAGCCATTTTTTTTATAGATTACACATAAATAAAAATCTACAAAGTGCATATTATGACACATGCAAATCTAAATACAGTATCTCTTTCTTCATTTTTTAAGGAGTTTAAGCTAATATTTAAAGGATCGATATTAATGCATTGTTTATTAAACGATGATGCAAATCTACTGACTGATGATGTTTTACCATAGTTAGTTCTATGGAACTCAACGTAAACTAAACTGTTATCACGCAATGTTCTTTGGGGTACCCTTATTTTAATTTTTTCAAGGAGTTGTGAAGATCTAATCTTTAGTTAACAATCGTAAATAAAGTACACACATCCAAGTAATCTCGGCGTTGATCAAAGGAAGATATATTTAACACTGACATAATCTGATCATAATTCATGTGATCGATGCATATTCCAATTTTAAAAGCTATCCCTGATAGCACTTAATATTTTATAAATATTTTAAAAATATTCATATCTTTGTTAAATATTTTTTAGCAAAATAAAATATTTAGGAAATATTTCCAAAAAAATATTTGTTGCAAATATTTAGGTAATATTAAATAAATATTTGAAAATTCAGTTAAATTGCCTTAGTGCTGTGCTCGCTACCTATTATTAATAGTAAGACATTGCATTGATCAATTGCTGTGATTTCCGTGGTTTCTCAAAGAACTTCATATTTTAGTAGAACCAATAATATTTAGAAAACATTTGTAAAAACATATTTATTGCAAATATTTAACTAATATCAGCGAATAACAACTACGATAAGAAGATTCACTCTCCGCGGCGGCACGGCAATGGTACGTCTCCTTCCCCGCGCGAAAACTAGCATGATACTGGCATGTGACCTTTGGACCCGGCGCACACTGGTCGACTTTCTAGGAAAGCTGGCCATAATAAGGTTTACCAGAAATAAGATATAAAAGTTAGTAAGTATTACACGTTTAAGATATCGTGTTTTAGACAAATAATTGTTGAATTTTTTGCTCATCATTTATATTTATATATAGGGAGTATCAATTATCACTGACGATAAAAATCATGCATAAAGATCATTTGTATGTTCTTAAATCGTTCTAAAAAATGATTTTGAAAATTAAGGGCTCATTCGTGGTAAAAAAAGGGTTTTAAATTTTTAATTCGATGATCCAAATTTTGTTTTTGCATCGGTTAATTCAGGAGTCTCACGAGCAAAATGAATGTTAAGCGGATGACAGAAACGCGTTGATGACCTGCAATTTTGCCATACATGTATTTCAGAGTTATCGCTATTTTTAAAAATTAATCTAATAGGGACGAAACTAGTAAAAAATATAGAAGCATCAGTGCAACTGTTGTTCAAAAACACTTGATTTATACTATCCCAAGGTAATATCAAAGCCATATTTACAAGATAAAGCTAAATTATAAATTTTTTTCTGCTGATTCAGCCAAAGTATTTATTACCTCTTTTTATAATAACATCAGTCTTGCATCAGCAATAATGATTCTACCGAAATTTCAGCTTCAGTTTCACTTACTACAATATTATGGGATTAGGGGTGGGCGACAATAATCGATTATTCGATTCACTTTTAAGAAATTACCGATTAATCGACTTATCGATTAATATTTCAGAAAATATCGATAATCGATTATTTCGATTAATCGATTATTCAGTTATTTGCTAAAATATTAAGCGTTTAATCGATTATTCAATTTCTTGCCCACCCGTACCAATAAATTTACAACAGATATAGCTTTTAAAATTCCAATTTAATAATGCGTTGCGTTAAGGGTAATTTAAATGACATTTGAAAATACTTTCAGTACAACATATGAAGCAAAAAAAAACCAGAGAAACGTAAATGCTCAAACAAGACAGCAGCAGAGAAAACTGCGCACGTTACAAATTTAGCCAATAAGGGATCATTTCGACGCGCCATTTTCTGATAATCTGGATTCAGTTGTTGCACAATTAGGTATAACACCAACACATAACCTCAACGGAGTGTTCGCACGTTAGCAGTATAGTACATCAGTATTTATCTTTTTATTATGTATTTGGGCAAAACTATATGATAAAAAGGATCACTCTCCGCGGCGGCATGTCAACGGTGTGTCTCCTTCCCCGCGCGAACCACTAGCAGAATATCGGCAGGCCATGATACAAATAAAACAATCAGGCGACCTTTGACGCGGCGGCCATAGACAGCTCATCCTTTTGTCAGATTAATCTTCACGCCTAAATTCTATAGTTGAGTCAATATTCGATATAAGATAATATCGCTATTTTTTAGTTGTTTTGTATTACAAAATAGGAATGAAATATGCAGTGAAAATATTGTGCGAAACCTTTAACCAATTTTAAAATCACCCAAAACGCCAAAATTTAATTGAATATTAAAAGATGGGGCAAATTCGAGCAACATTTTCTTCTTGATGTCTTTTGTCAGAATATTAGTATTCGGAAATATGGTGAAATCATTAACACAAAATCAAAATCTTTTCAATATTAGTTATTACATACCTTGAGTATTGTTATCAATAATAACTAATTAAAAACGTTAACAGATTTTTGAAACAGCCAGTTGAATACAAACTTTATCAAAATATTTATTTGGTGATAATAATAAAAAAAAACATAACGTAAGTTTGACAGGGCGCTGCAAACAATTCAGAAGATATCAATTGTGTTTTTCCAAAGCCAAATAGGTATTAGAGTGCTATAAATAATTTCGTCATAAATGTGATTAGATATAACGCAAACGAAAATATCGTTTATGGCCAGCTTTTATTTAAATTCAACCTGTGTACGGCGAAGTTCACCGATTGTTACCAGGCAACGAAGACGATTCCTTTGTAGCGCTCTCTTGCCATTGAGTGCGCCTTCTTGTCGTAGTTAATATTCGCTGCTAATATTAAATAAATATTTTGGAACTCATGTTTATTTCACTCTGCCTCACTTTGTGGCTGACCACGGCGCGGCGCGTCGGTCGTTTTTCCGACTATCCTGCTTTGTTGTATTGTTGTTTGTTAGGTTAGGAATGGGAAGCACACACCACACCACATTCCCTTCGAGGCTGTTTTTCAATTTACTTTATCGGGGTTTCGTCTTTTTTCTGTTTAATAATTCAAGTTATTTTATACGATGGCCCTAATATTTGTGATACAGAGAGGAACAGTTTTTTTGGTAAATCGTTGGAGGTTGTTTGTTGTTGTTTTGTGCAGGTTCGTGTACGTGTTAAACTAATTTTAGTTTATTTGTTATTTGTTATAGTATCTTATGTAACAGCAAGGTATGTTTGTTACTCCCATTAGTCCCATTCCAAAAAGATCCCTTCTAATGCAAAACAAATAATTCAAAAAATATGAAATAAATATTCAAAATCGAGTTTAAAATATATATAAAACAAATAATTCAAAAAAATATTAAATACATATTTAAAACATATGTAATATAAATAATTCAAATATATATAAAATAAATATTTAAAACAGATATTTATTAAATATTTAAAAATCTGTCACGCAAATATTTAACAAATATTTTTTAAAAATATTTATAAAATATTTTGTGCTATCAGGGATAAACCTCAAGAATTTCTTTTGAACTCTCTCAATAGTCTCTACATGCACTTTGTATTGAGGATTCCAAATCTGACTAGCATATTCGAGAATAGACCTAATATATGAACAATATAGATTCTTAAAACAGGTCATATCATTGAAGTCATGCAAAGTTCTCTTGAGGAAGCCCAATGTTTTCAAAGATCTATTAGTAATATACTGTATATGATAATTGAATGATAATTCTCTATCGAACATAACCCCTAAATCCTTAATTACATTAACTTTTTCCAAATTCACATTATTGACATAATAGTCGGAATTAATAACATTTTTATTTTTTCGATAGAATTGCATCAATTTACATTTAGTAACATTAAGCTCCATACCGTTCATATTCCACCACCGATTCAAATTGTTTATGTCCTCCTGTATTTTTACACAATCATCTATTGATTCGATAACTTTAAAACATTTTAAGTCATTAGCATAAGAAGCTCTGAGAATGAACAAAAAAATATTGTATGTCATTAATATATTGTCACGAGTAGCTTAGGGGGTAGCGCGTTTATTTAAAGAATAACTTCTCAGATAAGAGCCTCGTCGCGATTAGTACAACAACGGGGTCTCAATGCTTCCTTTAATCTACCACTGGATGTTCTACTGGTGAGGACACGCCTTGTTTAGCGCGCCGGGGGGTAACTGAGGTAGACCGGGATCGCGTTACGTGGGGTAGGAAGAGATAATAAAGTAAGCACGTTTAGTTTATAACAATAATAATGTATTAACGATAAAACTTTAACAATAATTATTGGTCAGAAAAAATGAGATTCTATTATACCCGATTACTACGGTGCTCATGTTTTCTCGATTTGAGGTACTGTTTATAGGTCTTTGTTTACTGTCTTATAATTTATAGTTTTTCTTAAGAGTTGGGTTTTATTTAAGAGCACTAAGAGATTTCACTAAACTTTTTAACTGACTATTTAGACACTTGTCTTTCTCAACACTCTGACAAACTTCTTGTCAAGACTTTACTATGGAAGTTGTGAAACCCCTGGTCCTAGCAGTCGTCAAGTGACTAACCGGTGCCAGGTTTGGAAGGAAAGGAATGGAACTTAAAGCAGTCGTATGGCTAACTTTAGGAGCGGATAGAACCCAGAAGGCAGTCGTCAAGTGGCTAACCTTGGGAGCTGGAGGTGAGACCAAAGTTTGCCGAACTGAGGGTTCGGTAGCGTATTTATATAAAACAAAGTGATGATCATTGCATACCTAAGGTTCAAAGTCGCTCCCGTTGATTGCACGCGTTGTTTATAGTTTGCCTTTAATGTTTATATAACAATCTCCAAGTTCAAGTTCAAACTTGCGACAGGATGATATTTGTTTAGTAGTTTATGCTTTTTAGTAGATTACAATATAAATGAAATAATAAAGGAGATAAATGTCCACCCTGTGTGACTCCCGAAATAACTTTAATTTCTTTAGATAAAGCATCATTAATTTTTACAATTTAGATTCTATCCGACAAGTAATCCTCAAACCACTTTAAAAGGGTACCAAAAATTCCATATGATTGAATTTTTTTAATTAGGTTACTATGTATAACCCTATCAAATGCTTTCCTAAAATCTGTATAAATGCAGTCTATCTGAAATTTATGTTCTAAAGAGCTTATTAATGATTGTTCGTAAGTTAATAAATTAGAGACTGTTGATTTTCCTCTTACAAATCCATGCTGAGTTTCCGTGATAATACCATCAAATTTAGATACTATTTTTTTTATTTACGATGTTTTCAAGTAACTTTGAGATTAGTGAAAATTTAGAGATTGCTCTATAATTCGTAACATCAGATTTATCTCCACTTTTATGAAGTGGTGTTATGTAGGATATTTTCCAAAAATGTGCAAAGGTACCTGATGATAAGTACTGATTAAAAATCATGCTAAAAATGTTTGATAAAATACATCTGCAATTTACTAAGAACAGAACTGAAACATCATCTGGTCCTGCGCACAAATTTTTCTTCAAATCCGGTATTGCATTAAAAACATCAATTTCGCTATTCTCCAATTGACCAATACTGACACTATTGGAAACTACAAACTCGTTGGCATAACCGCCCCTGTCACCATACACCGGTGCAAAAAAATCTGCCAATTAATTTAAAATATCCTCCACTTCGCTACTATTTTGACCATTATATGTCATATTATTAGGAAGATAATAATTTTTATTTTTAGAATTAACATATCTCCAAAAAGCTTTTGAATCTTCCCTCGTGTTACCTTCAATGGTACTAATAAAAGTGGTATAAAAACTATCTATTAATTTTTTACATTTATTTAGTTGTGAAAATATTATATAATCATTATTATATAATCATTATGATTGTTGCTATTTTTAAATCTTTTATGAGCAATTTTCTTCTCGAAGGTTAATTTTTTAAGTTCATTTGTGTACCATGTAGGAAACTTCGGCTTCTTAGATATTACCATAGGCACAAATTGTTCAAAAGCAGTGTATACAATATCATAAAAAGTAGTGACCATTACATTGATGTCATCTTTGTCTAAAAGACTTTTCCAATCAAAGGAACCAAGATACAGATTACTATTCATAAAATCAGCGTTTTTTAAATTAAGATATTCATATACTATATCTAAAGTTTCTGAAGGTTCCAATTCATCCATGCCACAAACTAACACAGGGTGATAAATGTCGCATGGTAAAATTGAAACCTCGCTAGTTGTAATAATAATTTTTTTTAAAGTCTGTAAAATCAAATCCAAAAAACTGCCATAAATATTTGGTATTGAGTTGAATTGTTGAATACTGAGAAAAGCTGCTATTTCTGAGACAACATTGGCCTGTTGGGTTATAGAGTTTGTTTGCGATACACATAAGCTATTTTCCCAAATTATGAATGGCAAATTAAAATGTAATAGTAAATATATAAATAGTATTTAATTGAAATTAAACAAAATATGATTTTCATAATAATCTGATAACATGTTAAACCACAGTAACAGTAATTGTAACTGTGATATCAACTTGTAATGGCATTGTTCATTAGATACACACAGTAGTAAGCTTATAGGCATGTGAGACCACAAAAAGGTCACCCAGTAATCCCTAGTGACCCCTAATCCCCCTACCTGTTTATTCAAACCATTATCCCCTACCTGTGATTGTTTTTGCTGTTTGTTTTGCTGTTTTTTTTCTGTCTCTCTTGCTGCCTGTTTTGCTGTCTGTTTTGCAAACACGGCAAAAACACCAAACCAGACAGTAAAACAATCAGCAAAAATATAAAAACAGCAAAAACAACAATCCAGATAGCAAAAACAGCAAAGCAGTTACAGGTAGGGGATAATGTTTGAAAACAGGTAGAAGGACCACTAAGTGATCTTTATGTGATCTGACATGCCTATAAACACACTACTACACATACAATCAATGCAACACTAAAATTCTTCTCTTATTTTGGCATCAATTTTCTTGAACCCTCTACTCGATTTTAATTACCTTTTTTTTTTCAAATGGTGTTAGTGTTTGAAAAAATGGTTCTTGTATGATATACAGTGGGAGACCAATAGAGCAATTTTTGGAACACTCGGTAGAATATATGGTTAAAGTGTATCAGAGCCCAAGGAGGAAACATAAAATATTAATTTGGTTTTTCAATACTCTACTAAATGTAATATTTATTAAAATTGCCATGCTTTTTGATACCCTGCTTTGCCCTTAATAATTGAAGAATAAAACAAAAATATAAAATAAAAAAGTGAAATACTCAAAAATAATCAAAGTAGCCATTTATTCAATAGAGGTTGGTCTCCAACCATGTACTATAGTTGTAGCGCAGTACTAGTTGTCCGTCAACTTTATACTACTTTTCATAGCCGTGAGAATTTTTTTTAACAAATGGTGTTCGTTTTGAGCCTCGTTTTCTTTTCTTTTGTGGATATTCTCAAGAGTGGGTTGTTTCACTTAATAACATTAATTTTTTTGTGGGCACCAGAGTTCCTAGTGACAATGCGAACTGAATATGAATACTTAAATATAAATAAATATAAATATAAATATATCAGAAATTTGCCCTTACAATTCGCAATGTCTCGCAGACCTCTGTCCTGCGACAAATTAAAGAGACAAATCCTAAAACAATCAGTATATTAATTATATAATTAATGAGAATACAAATATGATTTATGAAATTATTTGAAATGGAGTTTATCTGATGAGTAAATTGACTTTATAATGAAAATTAAAATTAATGTGAAGAAATTAAAAAGAAATATGAAATGTTACAATACAAGATTGGTCTTTACAATATGTTTATCTTCTGATTGGCTAAGACTTAGCTTCGTCCATTTATTCTGTTACCAAGCGATCGTATTGGAACCTCTACTGGAACCGTTTCTACCTATTCCCAAGTTAGTATCTATTGGGTTTATCGAGGACTTATTTGGTTCAAGAAGTATTGGTTCCCTCAGAGTGGTCCAGTACACCAAGTGAACGAACACCTGCTGCTTGTCAAGCAAGATGTTTTCTTCACCAATCCAGAGGTGTTACATGCAATAGGTAATAAACTAGTCTTAGACCAATGTATATCGCTAATTAAATAATATGCAAGGAAATATCATGTGAACATCAGTGACAATGTTAAACATAATATGATGATGAAGCAATCTACAAATTAAAAATTTTCTGGTAAAGGCAGATATAATCAGAAACTTAAATTACTATGTTGAGTTGAGCAGAAAATTAGCAAAAATTATGAACTATTACTGTTACTGTTACAAGATTCCTTTTCTTTACTTTAAAATATAAAATTCAAAAGAGAATAATGTAATGACGTTCAAATTCAGTGACTTTCGGTAAGTTTTAAATAAAAGGTAATTTTAAATTTGATAATAAATAGAAGTACAACCTCTAACAATGAGTCTTATGACTAAAAATAAGTAAGTACTATTACTTTTACTTAGGCCCTTGGCACATAAACGAAAACTGAGCGCAATGGCGCCTCAATTTAATTAAAGATAAAAATAATATAATTACTACCTCGCATCCGAGATAGAAATTTAGATAAAAGATAAACCAGATAAATTTACATATGTGAGATTAACCTCTCATAAATGCAAAATAATGTCGGTACATCAGGATTGAGACTAGACAGGGTGAATGCTAATAGTTATGTTGTGCTTGATGTAACAAATAAATTCAGAATTTAATTAAATGAACCTGAAAAGAAAAAAAGGTGAATACCAGCAAGACTATGAGGGAAAATTTGGAGAAATTCTACTGAAAATTTAATTTTCGACCTTTGCAGGAATATATAGAATTTACCCCGAGAATCAACCCAAATAATACTGTTCAATTTGAATGATAATATGTAAAAAAATGTGCGTGACCACTGAACTATAAATAATTACGATCCATCTAAATTTGGACTAAGCCTCTTTCAAATTATATGAATTTGATTAATGAGAACCGCAAATATTTACCAATAAATCGGTACTACTGCCCAAACGGTCACGACAATAATTAAAAAATATTGAAGATATAAGCTAATTAAAACTGGAATATAAAAATTCTAAATTCTTTCTTTAGTCAAATAATACTAAGCGAATCATAGGCAAATATTAATTATGTATCTAAAAGTGATAGAATTAGTTTAAAATATTGCAAGATGAATAAAATTTTTCAAGATTAATAAATCAGCACTCACCCGATCAATGCCTCAACACAAGATGATCATCTCGTATTCAAAATTCAAGGCGTTGGACAAGGTTATGCTTGCCGATGTTTTATTGGCTAATTTATAACATGTGATCAACACTAAAAACTACGTAGCGCAAAGTCATAAAAATACTCCATATTAAATATAGTAATCTATAATAAAATAAATTCACGAATTGTAGGTACTAAATAGAGTACTAGTACTATTAAAATCGCTATCCGCACGAAATAATCCTAATGGTGAATAGATGTCACTGGCGACTTAAATATTAAATATTGAAAATAATTTGCAATTGAATGTATTAATTTAATGTAGCGGAATGCGCACAGTGACTAAACATTAATAAATTAATCAGTGTTTTGAATGAGCGAATGTCATCATATTAATAGATGTTTAAAATTTATTAGATTAAAAACAAAAATTTAATTATAAAGATGCAAATATTATATGCAAGGAAACTAATAATGAAAAATTATTATTTTTAAGGGATGATAGAAATATCACTTTAATTAACACAAAAACTGACTTTAAAGATTTATGTATCATTTATTCAAACACCTTAACATTAAGTAGTAATACATCAAGACATGATAGTGTTAATGCATCAAACATTTAAATTAAATATGTTTATTATTAAAATAATCCTTACAAATTAACCTCTATCTAGCTAAATAACTTTAACTTTAACAGAAGGTATAATAACCCATGTCTTTAAATATATTTCTTTTTTTTTTATTTGACATAAAAATGTAATAACTTAACTTATTATTTATATTTAACCCTTATGCCAAATATTTTCCTATCTATTAGAATGAAGTGTTCGAGTTAGAGCTGTTAGCAGCAAGTCATATTTATATTATATTTATACCATTCCCATGTTCCATATTGTAGCCCTGATGAAGTAAATAACAATTTCTGAAAGCTTGAAGTAGCTTAAAAAAGCCTTTCCGCTTAAAGAACGATACCCTAAAGAATGTTTTACCTTATTACATATATTTGTTCAGTTTGCCACCCATAAATTCCAAATTCGTGTCGACCAGACTGGCCGCACGAAAACTTTCACTGGCACAAACTAAATTAGCTAGAAACCGAGGGATGTAAATTCTGTTTAGAACTTTTCGAGTCTAGAAAGCTTTTAAAAATAGATCAGATAGCGAAAGCCCTTTAGCATTTCGAGATACTCTCGCACTCTCCGGCTTTGATTTGGTTAGTATGGCAGTCGCTCTAATGCGATGTATAACGATAAATTCATGTAATTTCACTGATGCAACATAGTTTAAATAAAATATTGGTAACTATAAACAAAGTTAAAATAAACTAGTAACAAATTAAGTATTTTATTTCATAGAGTTTTCCGCATGAGGGAGAAGCAACGTTTCAATTAAAATCCACACGAATCGGGTTAGAGAAATACGCTCGGTGGCATAAAATTTAGTTTTTTAGTCGAAAAATTAAACATCTACGCCAACGTGAAGTTGGAACAGTTTAATCGTATTATAAAGCTCAGTTTCGGTAAACAAGCTCGGGCTTTTAAATAATAGGTAGACTAGCTTTTAGTCGGGAATGACGCTTGTTATAATCTCTTATTGAAAGTTTTCAGACATATAATGCAGGTGTAGAAATATGTCCGGTGTACATGAATCCAGATGTTTATAATGCAGTTTTTATTTAGGTTAAAATTACGTGTATATATTGCATTCATTTCAATAAAAAAATAACCCAAACTAAATAAAATATAAATTAATTTTCTAATATTTTAGATTATAAAAGTGATACATGATATCCTGATTGTTTTTTTCAGAACATATATTGAGCAAAATTTTATCCATTTATTTATTTATTTTTGTTTTAAAAATTATTTAGAGTATTTTTGAAATTAACAGGGGAAAAACCTACCACCACCATTGCACTGGTGGAATCAAAATACATAAACGTAACAAAAATATCATAAAATAATCCAGTCCATGAGGCCTCTAAAACAAAAAGGCTCCACAAAGGATGCGAACCTTTCATTGTCACCGTGTCCGCAGTCCGCGGCATAAAAAAAGTCCGAATTTCAACATCTTGATTCCGAAACATTGTTGCCAACTTAACTTATGTGAAATAGCGAATCCAAGCACATGAAGGACCATCTGACGTCACAGATCGGTCAATAGAACTTCTGCTCTAAACCATGTTCGCCAAGCAGCAAGTAAATACACCTTAAAAATCTGGGAACGTCGATACGATTGAACCTGTCTAACTGTCAAAATCATATGATATGCCAGTCTAACTGTCAAACTCAAATATGAATGACACTCAATAAATGAAAACACGAAATCTCAAAAGATGAAGAAAACAAAAGGAAATAATACACCGAAACACAATTAGATAAATGAATTATAATATACATTAGATGACTCGTATGATCTCCAAATTGTTTGAGGTAGGTATTGCAAGCGATTGGTTTGAAATAATAAACAAACTCAATGTTACATTTGTGTTGAACAAATTGCTAAGTTTTTATTAACTTTTAGATCAAAGAAAAGCTTGTGAGCATTTTCCTGAGTAATTAAAACGGAGCTCAAATATTAAAATCTATCTGCACAACCAGAGTATTTGAAAGAAGTTTCCGAAACCTAGTCGAACTCCTACTACTCTGAAATAGACAAAACTCAGACCTGATGTTATTATCATATCATAAGTACCTAGTACATCATACTGAGACATAAATATAAATATAGAAAGTGTATTCAATAACTTTCAAGGTAAAATAAGGTAATGTACTTTATACCCTGTACAGTTATTGGAATGATCCAAACTAAATTATATTCGGAAATAAGAAAAATATAAACTCAGCAAAGTTGTAGCATTTGTTTATGCCAAAATTAAAAAATGCGACAACCTAATGACGTAAGCTCAGGTGGATCAATCGACATTCCTTACTGTAGTCTGTTTATTATATTTATACCAACAGCTAGGGAGTTGTAGAATACTGAATGCTGATATCGAAGGTTCTACTCAAATTTGGCAGACATCAGCCAGACTGTCATGGACCTCACACATATCATTCACAATAATCTAACTATAAATACATCATCAATATAGCCCCTTGCAACACGTTTTTTTTCTGAATAAACCCAGATTTTTTTCCCCCAATTAATTAAAATAAATGAACCTAGCCCCGGAGAGACGAATTGCAAAGCCCGGCCGCTGTCGTGGGGTCGTTTGAGCGCCACCCGTTCTAGCCAGCTAAACGGAAAAAGCTTGGCTGGTGCTGTACCGAGTGGTTAGATTCGCTCATAAAATTAACCGGTTCCTAATTTCGAACTATCAAAAAAAATGAGAATAATTATGGCACTATAATCAACCAACTTAACCTATTAAGAAAACACAATCTAAAAATTTACTGGACACTATATTTGCTACTAAATCCTTTTTTTGCAAACACAGCAACAATCTGTCTGGAGAAAATGGTTATAGCAAAATGTGGTTGAGCAGACAAAAGAATGTTAAATGACTTAAAGTAATTAATAAAATAAACAGAGTACAATATGAAGATTGTACGTACAGATACCAATTCAGTTGGAAAACCTCAGTTCTATATGCCTTATCACTAAATGTACTAAACACTACTTATCAAAGTGATCACTTGACGCAGACTAAGCTTCTTACAACTAGGTATGCGTGCGCTAATAGCTGCACTGATGGTGATAATATGCCGCAATGAGCGGACACAATGATTAGATAAAAAAAAACTGCAGAAGTTACTAAAAGCACCAGATCAGATTAAAACTATGGTTAGCTTGATTCATATGATAAAAAGATAAAATTCAGAGCAGTTATATCTGCCGACTAATTAATGAAATGAAAAATTAATGAAAAGAATGAAGGTATCCAGCCGCTTGACTTTTAAAATGAGAAAACAACTCAAAGCAATTAGATTAACTGGTCCGATAAACCAGTGAATAAATGTAAATTAAATTAATTAAAATCAATGAGCTACCTTAATTCAGTGTTTGATTTATATCAATAAAAGCAAACGAAGAGTAAACATACGCAACATTGAGACACAAAACTTATACCCAAATCCCGTCGTCGAACTTTGTCGATGGCCTCTAGTGCGGGAACCACAAGTTAAGGCCCTTCGTCAGCCTTACGGGAAAAAAAGTTGTGGACCTGCTTCCGGCCTGTCAGAGAAAAAGTTGCAGTCCCTTAATTAAACCTCTGGTCCAGCAGGAGAAATTGGTTCATCAAGTGAACTTCTGGCCCAGCAGGAGAAATTGGTTTACCAAGTAAACTACTGGCCCAGCAGAAGAACCTCAGACTCGGACTTGAGGGTGTATTAGAAGAGATTCGACGGTCTCGGTCTTATGGGACGAACGTGGAAGCCGCTAGTACAGCTTGTAGAGCCCGAATAATCGGTCGTGTTAAGACACAAACGGAAACCACATAGTAAATCCCCTAGTCAAAAGGGTTGTATTATATCACAATACTTAAAACGTGCAGTTTCTCGCTATACTGGCAAACGTTCCCCAGGCGAGCAAATTAGAAAAGACCTCTCCAACGTTCCGTCTTCCGTCAATTTGCCTTCAATTAAATACTGCGAAACAAGTAGTAATGGGCTGAAAACTTGACGAGTGATTCGATACAAGGAATAATTCTAAGAAAATAAACGCCTTAATTCTCGCTTATTAGGATGATAAATGACGGCGGAAGCCACGACTCGTGAGCTAAAATTACATTCTTCCAGAAAGGCTAGGAAATGCTCCAACAGGAATAATAAACCTTCAAAAATCTAAATTGAGAATGACAAACGCGCGATAGTTAGCCCATCCCTATTATTTGGCATAAACCTTACAAAAAAACTGGTCAGCTGTACCGAACAAGAAATATATTTAAAGCAGAGGTCCAAAAACGATCTCCGGAACATCAACCTAGGGTTCTCAAAAGGTAATAGAATATTCAAACTGAAATTAAATTATGGTTCAATAAGTCAAATGCAGCATATTTGCAGGCTAACAGAATTCTTTAGAAATGTAAATCGACTCGCTGGCTGTTTACGAAAATATAATGCAAATCAAGCCAAGTTAACTTAATAATAAGGTACATACATCGATTAAGAATACAAATATATAGCTAACCTATACTTAAAATATAGTTAATTTTACATTGAGAAAAGAGGCAATTTCAAGCGAATTATTAAATTCAGAATTAATAAACCGATGAGTGCAAAATACAGCATAATTTTTCCCTAAATGCGGCATATAAATGAAATGTTAAAATTGGCAAAATCGAACTGTTACACCCTTACCTCCGATTGTGAGTTAGACAGACACATGAAAAGCACTCACTATCATTTATTTAAAAACACAGTGTGGAAGATAAAGAAATTTTAACAAATTTCAAAAACTATTCGGAATGAAATTTCATTGAGATTTTCAGATTTGTTTCTATTGGACTCCAACTGTGCAGAAAGATGTGCGGAAATAACTGGGGGTGCAACCAACCGGAACCCTCTGCAGTCTGGAAAAACTTATACAAAAAGCAAGCATCAAATTATGAATGGAAATCTTGGAAAAGTTAATAATTTTAGTCTGAATATCTGTAAAAATATTATTTGTTACTCGTAGTAGTGTTCTGGATAAAAAATCGTATTAGCGAATTATTGTCCTAAATCAATCTGAATGGATAGTGGTACCAAAACTTAATTTAATAAGTCGGGTTACTGCCAATTTTTATAAGGTAAAAGGAGTATTGTTGGATTTATAAATTTCACCAAAACGTTGAGACAGGCTAAAGAGTGTATTAAAAACCCATCGTCAGCCAGAAAAGAAGTTCAACTGGAATAACAGGACACTGTAGGCTCAACAAAGACATGAGCACGATAGAACAGGCAGAAGAACCACTGCGCAGATTCTGTCAGGAAAAGGACCAGTACCACATACTGTGCCATTGCGAAGGCTAAGGTTCCTTGCTTTGCTGGATGAAAAAAAGTCTGGAGTTGATTGAACTCCAATAAGAGCCTCTCAATATCTCTACTTCTGATAGATTAGGAATTTGTTGCTGCTTATCACGGAGAATAGTATTAATGTTAACTTCTTGTGAATTATGAGCAGATGCAAGATAAGTAACAAAGATGTGGGAAATACCAATGTCGTCTTTAGATGTAATACTTTCTATATGAATAAAAAAAGACTATAACTTAAATTAAAATAGGGAAATTACCATAAGTGTATCATTTGCATCAACAGAAGTGATGTCTGTATCATTATAAATAATAGAATACTCTGATGGTGCATTGTGCTTTTATATACTCGAGCTTTTTACCGTAGCCAAAGCTTTATAGTACAATTAAAAATTCTCTCCGCTAAAGGGGATTATAGAAGTAAAATTTCACCTTTTAGGCTTTCCAATTCGGGTGTAAATTAATGCCATTTCGAGCGCTGTTAAATAATTCTAGTTTATATGACTGTAAAAATATTATTTGTTACTCTCAGTCATAACCCGAATGGAGTTTGTTTTAAGTCACTGCTTGGAATGAATATTAGAGAATTCTTATCCTAAATCAATCTGACATGATAGTAATACCGCGTTACCTTAAATTTTTATGAGGTAAAAAGGGTATTGTTGTACTTCTAGACTTTACTAATTCGTTGATACGGTGCTTCATAATAAACTTTCAAATACTCTTTAAAGCTATATGGAATGAAAGGCATAGTGTTTAGCATATGTTTAGGTCCATTACAATAACAAATTATTAATATTAGGAACTATTTAGGTGACCTTAATATTGAAATAGCAGATATTTTACAAGGAATATGCCCTATTATATTTATCCTCTAAATCAGATGCTTAACCAAGCTTAATGTGAATGGTACCACAACTTCTCTTGCTGACAACACATTTTTGCTTTCCTCCGGAGGAAAAACTTTCATATTCATAAAATAACAATTTCCAACATAATTGAATTGAAATAAAACAACTAAATTAATA
>MU186624.1:0-14689 GCA_016904865.1 Pissodes strobi | reverse complement strand
TCTAAAAAAATATTAAAAAATTAGCTTTTTCATTACTCTTTAGGTATATTTTGGGATTTTCGAAAAGTTGAAACACTTTGCGTAAAATATCTTCAATTTCATTTAAGTCTATATGTCTACTAACCGCAAGCAACTTTATTTTTACTCCATTTCGGAGTTTTTAAACCATTTTAACTAAAATATTATTTGGGTTACTGTCGCACGCTGACTTCGTTTGATTTATTATTGTGTTGTGTTTTGTATACTTTCCTATACACATATACATTTTTTTTTGTAATGTAATAATGTGACATATTTTAATTATTGTATTTTTGATCACATTTTTATTGTAACTTTTTTTTTTTGACTTGTTCCTTTCTACTGTAACTTTGTAGTGCTCGGAATCAAATAAATATCTATCTATCTATCTATTATAATCGTTTTAAAGCTCTAAGTTTTTTGCATGTACTATGAAATTTTGTCTAAATAATTAAGAAAATGAAACATTAAATGATAACAGCTGTGCAGGTTCTGTCAGGAAATGGAGCAGTACCACATACCGTGCCACTGCGAGGGCTTGTTCAGACTATGCTGTAAGAAAAAAAGCCTGAAGTTCCAACAAAAACTATGAAACTACGAACTAAAGGCCTTGCTATGTTAAAATAATTTAAGATATTAAAATTGCTCATCTATGACTTGAGTACTTTGAAGAAAAGTTGTACAGCAACTAGAGGAACCTAATAATAAAAATATAAAAACCAGATCTGCCACAGTTTTATCTCCGTGGGAAGCTCCAAACAACTTACGGCGGGGAATGTACGCTGACAATCACAGAAAAATATAAGGTAAACGGAACACAACCAAGCAAAAAAACTCAATTTTTATCAGCTTCCATTCTAGAATTTGTTACTTTTTGGTAAATCCTCCTTTGTAGCAGACAGTGGATTGTGACGGAAAAGTTTTCAGTGTCTTTTGAGCAGATCTACCATCCAAACTGCACTTTAGAGTTCTAGGCTATACCTTGTCTTGTTTGTCTTGTTTAGTTGCCTGTTAGTGTCCAAACTCTATTCCTTAATTGGGATTTTACATTTTACTGCTTATCAGGTTTTGTGATTCCATTGCACGTGGACAGTTTTCTACTCTTTCTACTAGTAAGAAGAACTTTCTTAAAGCAACTGGAGCTGTCCGAAAAATCCCTGCGAAAAAATCTACATATTGAAATTTTCGCTTAAAATGGGGCATTCATTTCAATAGGGATTGAGCAAATAAAATGTGCTATCAAAAGAAGAGGATCAGAAATATGAACTAATTACCTTTCAAATATTAATTTTAGCACAGAAATCAGAAAAAAGGTGCTTGTAAGGAACTCGGCCTGCGGGGTACCACTACATTGCTGTCTGAACCATTAGAACTTTTAGGCCTCTGAAAGTCTTCCCAGTACGTGCTTTGCGCCTGTTGTGGCTGGTAGTGCCTGTAATTGTGTTGAAAGAGAAGGAATAATAAATATAATTGAGAAAATCAGAAATAAAGATAAAAATCAATTTACCTGTACAGATTATTTAGAAATATACTGATGCTTGATTTGTTGCCTCAAAAGTTGGTCAAAGCGAGACTTTTGCAACGAGATTATTGGGAAACTATCAACGTGTAATATAATGGTACAAAATGGAGATTCTTTATAACTTAAAGTCACTCACCTGGTATGGTAAGCAGTAAAATGTAAGATTCCATTTAAAGAGTAGAGTTTAGGTACTATCAGACAACTAAACCAAAAAAAAAAAAACAGGCAAGGTATAGCCCAGAATCAAAAAAGTACAGGCTCGACGATATATCCACTATAACATTTCCCCCTTTTACCTTTTATTTCTTTAATTTTATTTCGATTTTAATTGAAATTATTTGTATAAGTAAAAGTAAAAGTTAAATGTTCCTTGAGTTACCCTGTCGCTGCTCATATACGTCTTATTGCGGTGGCCCTAGGGGTGTGAGTTCGAAGTTTAAAAATTTAAATTTATGGGCGCCAGGTCCAGAGTAGACCAAAAGATAAGAAAAGATAAGTTAAGTTGAGCGAAAGGTAAGAAAAGGTAAGTTAAATTGACCAAAATATAGGAAAAGATAAGTTAAATCGACCGCTAGTATTAGCTATATTATCTATATGAGGCAAGTAAGCGCAAGAAATAAAAGATACAAAAATAGATTAAAGAATAATAGCCCTTAAGTTATAATCAGTCCACTAATAAGTCAAGAAACTTCGCTACAAAATTAACCAAATTAGTAATTCCCAAAATTGAGTAAAATCAAATTGATATTAAAATATTGACTTTTGACAGAAAATTGTTTTTATGAAATAATTGTGAAATCTAACAGACGTCTCTGAATGAAATTCAAGTTATATCTTTCAGTATATATTAAAAACTTCTCATGTGAGATAGGTAGCTCTAGCCAGGATAATAATAAAACTTATTAAGTAATAAGTGAAGAAAAGATAATTACTGAATGAATGATTACTAAAGTTTATAGCCTTAATTTTGGTTTTAAACTTCCAAAAATTAATTCCAAATATATACAGAGTATTTACTCTTAATAATATCGAGTACCCACTAATATGACAGAATATTAAAGCACCATATCATATAGAGGCGATAAAGATAATTATTTTGATTGATCAGGTCAACATCCAAGTTAGTTAAAAGCCATAAAATACTATTGCAATTTAGTCAATAAATGTACAAACAGCTAAATACAATTAGGGTTCAAAATAGACAATCTAATTTTGAGATATTATTATGGTAAATGAAATATGTACAGTAATTATCCATGTACAAAGTTACTTAAAGTTAAAGATAGGTAAGACAATTTGGCCATAAGGCAAGATAACTGTACAATAAGATAAATGTACAATCAGGTAATCGTGAGATACGACACAAGACACAAGTATACTTAATTAGAGATAGGTAAGATAATTTTGAAATATAATCCGAAATGTACAATACAGTACGTAAATGTACAATTTACCATTAGCTAAATTTACAAGATATACATATGAAATTAAATTTTGAAATGTTGGTTTTTCTGTTGTTAAGAAATCATGTGGGGTATTTAAACATTTCTAAAAAAATCACTTATCTTTATGGACTTCCAGACAACGAGAATGCTCAGGACCTCCAAGCGCTTCACAGCAGAGTGGCTTCACAATCACGGAGTCCTCCCGACCATATAGTTTCCACTTCTCAAATCAGCAAATCGCTACCCCCCGGGCTACGATTTAAGAATGGAGCATTGTCCTAGAATCCAGATTAAGTAATTCCCCAAAAGTGGTATTAAGCTCCAGTTCGAGAATGATTGGTACTTGGCCTTAGGAATAATTAAAAGTTGGTGTTTTCATTGGATATTGAAAAAGCGAAATTCCTAAGAGTTCACACTGAGATCAGAATGAGATTCCAGTGAAATACAAGTGAGATACAAGTAAAAGCCTGTTGTTATGGCTCATTCTCCTTCAAGTTTTGGCTAATCCATCCTAGGACGCGACAGAGTCGAACATTATTATAAAATCCAGACTAGCTGTTTCCAATTCCAAAGGAATTAGATCATAATTAAAATTTTACCGACACTATTACCTAGCCTTACTGAAAGTCTAGCCTCGAACTCACCAAAAAGACTCGTGATCTCGTTCCCGTCGGTTTTATGCACTCGTACTCGTCAAAAACTGGTTCCCAACGAAACACACGAAGTCAGATTACAATATCCGATTCGGCACGACATCAATTCAAATACCGCCGACTATGTAAACATGAACTCACTTCCTAATTAGAAAATTGCACAATATCTCGATGAAGACTCCTTTACGAAACATTCAAAAACACGTAACTGACAAAACAAAGCAGCTAGTATGTTCAAACCTCAAAGAAACAACGTTATATAAAAAAAAATTACTCGCTGACGTACTGCTGGTTGCCTATCTACATCGCCCACTTTTCATATTAAATTCAAGACGCCGCGCCATTACTATATGCCGGCCTCCCAGTAGCGTAGCAAATTAATTTTATTAAAAATAAGTCCAATGGTGTGCTATACTATATTGAAGTTTATGAATGCAAGAAAATAAATTAATTATTTTTGGATATTTAACCGAGAACTGATACAGAAAATTCGAATTTACTGACATTGGAACGAGCATATCCAAATGATTGTTACACCACTCCAAGGAGGATTTACCAAAAAGTGGTGACACATTCTAGAATGGAAGCCTATGGAACCTAGTTTTTTGCTTAGCATTGTTACCAATACTACCTTTAAATCGACCCGTCAAAACACAGATTTGGCAACACTTGTCCAACACAAAAACTCTTCCCGTCGAGTTCGGAAATAATCGTCCAAGACTAACATACCGAATTCTATCTTAATTAATTACACAACCTTCTAAAACGTTTTTCAAGTACAACGCGCCGCTTGACACACGCTCTACCAACCTGTTCTGACGTTAACTTGACTTTTCGGATTTACGGCGTCAGCTAATATTGATTTTACACACGAACCGAAATAAGAAAACTGCAGCAGGAGACGTTGTACATTAAGGAGAAGGCAGCAGATGGCGATATCTCCTCTGAATATAATGAAATCGCTGATATCTCGGCGTAAGCGATTCTGCCGAATTCTTAAACAAGAGTTCATAGTGAATTAGCAAATTAAGAAAATCATTCAATTGACAACAATATTCAGACATTGCTCGTGAAATGAAGGAAGGCAAATATCAGGTGGCTAGAATAAATGCAAAACTGGACTCAGTCATATTATATTCAACTTATATATTCTAATAATCTCTACTTAAGCCGTACCTATGAGACTTTGATCAGCCAAAACAAAAAAATAATGGTTTGTATTTTAAATACCCGAACCTTTTATCGTGGCAAAAATTTTATAGAGCCATTAAAAATGTTATGCGCTACAGGGGATTATAAAAGATAAATTCTGCAAATAATAGTAAAATGTAATTCCCCAATTTAGGCCTTCAGTGCGTGTTTAAATTAAATTAAAATAGCGAGGAAACTCCCGCAAAATAATATTATTGTTAGCAACAACTCGCAACTTTTAATTCAATGTTTTAAATTTGAATAAATAAAAACACGTGTTATCGAACTCTTGCCCTTAATCAATCTGAAATTGTATCAGCTCAGATCGTTACGAAACTTGCTTACAATCGGTTGATGTCAACGAGTGATTGAGAAGTATATTATTATTATTATTATTTCGGATGTTTTTAACTCGCTATAATATTTGTAATGGTAAGTCAGGAAAATTCATAAATAAATATAATTAGTGTTATAAAGACATTACTGAGGCTTCGAATTTTATACTTGTCCATTTCTTCATTAAACATGCATGCTTCCTTCTAGACTGAATTAGCCTTTTATCCTTCTATAGCAATGCCAATTTATCATTTGCGCATGATGAAGCCGATGATTTAAAAGTCGGTAAAAGACGAAAATTTAACTTTTACACGGAACATTTAGCAAAGCTCGCGGAAGCAAGACGTTCTAAGATGGAATAAATCTTTGAACTCAACACAATGATGTATATTGGGATCATCGATCATTCCTCAATAGTGAAGGATAAAAATTAAAGTTTTTCTCTCAACTAGAATTATTCAAATTATATTCGACCACCGGAATCAAACAATGATAGTGATTCAATCACGATAACTACGCACAATATAGCAATAAGTTAATAATTATTACAACCAAGAGGTAAGATTAATATTCCTCCTAAGGCATGGATAAATTATTCTTAACCCCAAGTAAGTAGGGGTACTCTTTTATGTATGTACAATCAATTAATTTTAAGCAACAATCAGGGACTAATTGACACCCATGATTTATAATTTAACTTCAACAACAAATTATCATTTTTCTCGTATTTACTGACAATTCGGTTCTAAGTAACTTCTGATCCAATTTCCAGTCACCTCTAACAGTCAAAAAAATGACCAGATACTTGATCACTGATTAAAATTCCACCTGGTATTCTTCTATTTAAATTTTAGATTAATTTTCGTTCATCATTTTGTCAAGAATGAGTTAAATTTGTTTCGAAATGTTAAAATTTTGATAAAAGACACATACAAATGGTATTGCTATATTATATTAATATTTCTCCAGTTAATTCCAGATAAAATCCAGCAATTTACAATCTGTTTTGACAATAGTCTTTTATTTCATTGCTCTCTAGGAAAGATGAAGGGAGTCACGCATATGCTTGCCTTGCCCGAAATTATATATTTGTTATTAAGTGGGGTTCAGAACATCATGCTTCTTGACAATATAAGCTTCGATTGACATCTGCGCTTCAATACCTTCGTAGTTAATTAATTTTATAAAATATATGCCTTGTATGAGTGTAGTAGAACCTAATTCCAATGCATTTTATACCGATTTGTGTGGCAACTGAATTTATTTATTATCCAAATTCCTAATCGGTTTGTCTTTGCTTTTTTTAATGATTTTGTGATTCAAGCTTTCTTCTTGTATTTATTTAAATATTTTAAACTTTCCTAAAAGGAACGGAGTTAATTAGGGTTTTTTAAGTTTACAAAAGAGAATGAAATAACCATGAAAACTAGCTCCCAATATGCCACTTTTGGATAATTCATCTCACCTTATTTTATAATTATTGTTATTTCATGAAGGAAGTTATTTTGTGAGTCTATACCATCATAAAATCCCATATTATTCCAATTCCAGTCGGTTGTATTTAATGTAGCGTTCATTTTTGATTAATTTCACTTGAGCCTGACATTTCAGGAATCGGGTCTCCTGTCAATTGACATCCTAGTTTAACGTCTTGTTTTGCGCTTGTCCTAAAAAGTGCCTTCTTGTGTTACTATCGACCAACAAGTTATAGTAGTGTGTTCCAAACCGCGAGGTTTTAGATCTGAGATTTTTGAAACATTCGTTTTTTGAACCACTTGTTTTTTATCAATATTAAGGATCAGGTATAGGGCATGCCTGCTGTTATCTTAGTGCGACGTAGTCGAGTAAAAAATCGCAGTCTAGCGGTCCTTTTCTCGGATGATGTAAATGCTCGTGTGAACAGGTTGTCGTAGTGCAACGACATAAAACAAAACTCGGAAATAATTTTATGAGTGAAATGTGACATTTAACTCGTAGGGATTGGCTAGCTTAAGCTGTGGAAAGGGATATCCATGGAGTTTGCGCCTAAAGGGGGCACTCTTCAAAGGTCAGCCATTGTGATTGGCAGTGAAATACCCTTGTGGAGATCTTCTACCAGATCCATTTTGAGTCTCAGCCATTTTGATTTATTTTTGTTTTGAAGTGATTTAGCTTCTGGTTATATTGTTTATATTTTTTATTGCGATGCCTAAACCAAAACAAGTTTCAGATTACAGAACATACCCTAGATTAGAATAGCATGAAAATTGACGTTAGCTTACCAAAATAAGCAATTGGATTCTAATTAAACTGTTTATTTAAATATTAACAGCTTTCACATGACAATTAGTTCTTCCTCAAACTAATTTGAGGTTATGGTATCGCCCATAAATCAATGAGACGATTCTCTATAATGTAATTCGCCACTAACCCAGACTATTAAATCGAAGTTTTAATCTATGTCCTATAACATTAATATTGCCCAATTCCTATCTCGAAATATTTCTAACCAAACCTTGATTTCTTGAAGGTCTGACTAAATGCAATCAATCACGAAACACTATAAATAGGATTTTACTAACCTAACTTTATTTCAAATCAATCATATGACAGCGATAATCATTAGACCAATACACAGTTACTAAAAATCTACTAAATCAATAAGATAACTTGTGAAGTAACTATGTATATATAACCAGTAATTATCTACACGTGAAAATGAAGTGAGCTCAGTTCGATACTGGTATCAAGGCGAAAACTTAAAGTTGCAAATTGCAGTTATGGGTAACAAATTACTGCCATGAGGCTTACAGCCAATTACAGTAAAAAATAAATCGATTAATTATCATAACATTAGCAAAATGAAGTCTCTACTCGAGACAATATCAGATAGGATAATGAATAAAACAAGTATCTCTAAAGCAGTTATGATACGAGACAGAAATAGATATGATAGACGATAATAGATAACCTACAGCTGATTATCGGTAAGCTCGATAAGTGAAAATGGTAAGTTTAGAAAATAAAAGCGAGAAATAACGCTATAGAAAGCAAACGACCTACAGTCGTTTAATAGCAAGTTCATTAATCAGAATGATAAATATCGATATATGTAAGCTGACGACCTACAGTCATTTAACGGTAAATTTATTAAACCAAACGGTAAATAACGATAACAGAGATAATAAAATATCATTAATTAAAAAGGTAGATCCTACCTGTATCAAGTAGATTTGCAGGCATGAAATCCACCGGCTCGTGTTTCCTTCGAAGCTACGTCTTCACCATGTGGTCGTATTACCTCGACAGAAGGCCTCAATCTGGCTAAATGGGACCGGAAACTCTCCAGGTCAGCATAGAAAAGACCGCTGACGGACCTTCAGCCCCAAGAAGAAAATTATTTTCCACAGAAGGGCCCTAGTGTAAAAAGAGTGTTTTATAAGATCACTCTTACGTGAATATTGACAATGCAATTCTTTCAGCGAGCTCCACCCGGTATATAGCCAGAGATTGAGGGGACCATGAAACAAAAATATTAACCGATTACTGTACTGACTGATCTATGATAAAAATAAAGTGTACTCACAGGGGAACCTCTGTCCCCTTGGATCATGCCAATATCCATTACTATATTGTTATATAATGTCAGACATATATCTTTTTTCTTCTACGACTAGCGAGTGTCACCTAAAATAGTTTAGGCTACCCCAGACTCTCCACTGCCGCTAAGCAGTAAGCATCTCAACACCCGGAAACTAAGATAATACATACCGAGATCTTAGAACCCAAGTGTTACAATCGAGAAGATAAGTGAGGGTCCTTCATAACTCACAAGACCAACTCGAAGGCATCCGCGTGAAAGGGCGTCCCTGCCGATTGCTACACAATCGACCACAACCTGGTAATACCTTGCCAATCGGCAGTAAACTCTGGTAGGTATACCATCAAAACTCCTGCCATGGACTTTAATAACAATATAAACTATTATTCACATGTCGACATGATTAACCAGTGCACAGAGCAACCACACAAAAGTAAACTATGACCACTCTATATACATGTTTCTTGATCGGCCAAAGTGCTAACACTCACTGCCCTTACTGCATTGCCTTCTTTTTCGGTTTAGGTCTCTCCCAATCTCTGCACATATTACTTGTTTATGTTAGGGTAGCAGTTTTCAAGGGTATAAAGCTAAATATCACAGACGGTTGGTTAACATTTTAAGTAATACAGAATGTTCATAAAAATATATTTATTAAATATTTTAACTAACATTTGGATATTTTACATTTGTTAAATTATAAATAGTTTTAACCATCCAATACACACACTAACATGTAATAAACCTTTTTTATAGGAAGGGTAACCACACTATTCGTCACACGTCGTTTTTAAGCAATACGGCCGATAATTTCAGAAAATGTACATACTAGCTTATTTGACAATTAATTCAACGACACAATGGTGGTCAGGAATGACAACGATAATTTTAGATACTCAAACTGTCTGCTCGCCTTGAGTGTCCAGACAAAAAGGGCTCATCAATTCGCACCAAAAGAACATAAACCATATCTTCAAGAGGGCGCTCCAAAAGGAGTCATCCTTCGAGCGAACTCCGGATAGCGGAAGTAAGGTAGCGAGAGGGTCGGCAAGACAAATCGACCAGTAAAAGGGAAAAACCGCACTACCGGATTTTGTAACTTTTACAACGTTACAAAGATAGACGTGGCTTTTTTATATGTACAGGGTTATTTATTATATTTTGACACCCGCCTGCAGCCGTAATTACAGGTAATACAAAAAAAACTTAAATTCAAAAGTTGTGTGCTTTTTTAAGTATTAGCTTTTAGAAAAGTCAAAAGGAAAAAATTGCCTGTCAAAATACCAAAAACCGCATAACCTTAATTTTTTTAAATGGAACACCCTGTATATTATTGCATATAAAAAATCCCGGATAAATTTAACCTCTGGTTTAATAAAAAGTTAGTGTCATACGATAGCTTATGAAAACCCGATACAGGAAAGTGCAAACCGTTTTGTTCTATCTGTAGCCGTTTAGATGTTACAAGCTGTCAAACTTGGTAAATGGTCAGCTTTCAACTGTCAATATTTTAAAAACCGTTAGAGATAGGTATAGGACATTATTCATGAAATATGTCTAGACTTTTTTGCACAATCCAAATATGTAATGATATACAGGGTGTTCCATTTAAAAAGTTATGGTTATGCGGTTTTTTGACATTTGACAGGCAATTTTTTTTCTTTTGACATATCTAAATAATATATTCAAACCCATACAACTTTTGAATTTAAGTTTTTTTTGTATTACCTGTAATTATGGCTGCAGGTGGGTGTCAAAATATAATGAATAACCCTGTACATATTTACTTAAAACTTAATAAAGTGATGTATCTGTTCGCAAAAAAAAAATAATTTTGATACATTTATACAGTACATCAATCTATCACTTATTTATGGTTGTAAACATACTTTCAGAAAAAAAACATTAGAATATTTCGAGATAAAAATGCAATTTTTTTTGAGGCAAAGCTTTAGTCACAAATATTTTAAGAAAAATACGATAACTTTTGAAGCAGTACATTATTTGTTAATCGGAGGGACAATAGGTATATATTATATATTCGTTTGTGTCCTAAGAATTTAGCCAGAAAAAAATATTTAAAGTACCAAAAACATCATTATTTTCGAGTTCCTTCAGCTACAGAGAAATGAAATAAATTTTAAATTATTTTGTGAATTAGTGCGCAATTAAAATTAGATTCGTAAACTAATACCTTATAAATGTCACCTATAAAACGTCAATATCTTTATGAAGCATATCCTAGTTAAGTTGTTATTTACGGCTTTTATATTTTTATGGCACCCACTTACTGCTCGTGCATAAAAACTGTCATTACCACTATTACCATCATAAAAAGCGATCGTTCCACACGTACTTTTATTGGATAATATGTAGTTTTACTACCGCGTCCCAGAATTCAGAAATATTCTTTCAGGTGGCAGATGTGCAAATATGGCAGAATACATTGTATATAATATTTCATTCTTAGTCTTAGAATAAGCGGAGGTTAATTATAAGGCTTCAGACATTGAGGATCCCACGAAGTTTCATCATATCAAAATATCCCTCCAAATTATACAGTCTAAATTAAACTAAAGTTGTGAAAAATATAATTTTAAAATATACGTTTACTTAAATATCTCAAAAATTGCCAGTGCTTTAAAGAAATGGAAGCTATGAAAAGAAAATAACGTTATATTGGCTGGACTAACTGAAACTAACCCTCAAGTCAACCAAATGGTTCTTTCACAAAAAATAATAATTCGGGAAATATAGAAAAGGCGGTAAGAGGTTCTAGCAATTGGTTTATGTTCCGTAAAAAGAATTTTAAGACAAAAGCAACACAGAAAAAAAGACAAAAACACCATATTTGTGATAATAAAAAAAAATGGAGGTATGTACAATTACTGAACTTGAAATCCGTACAGGGTTTTGTGATATTGAAAGTGTGTCTTTTAAATTACCTTCCGCTTCTATAAATACTTAAATGCTGAACACTTTTATAATCTCTACCAAAACAGTAACTTAGCTGATGATACACAAATCATTAAAGTTTTAACCAAGGATGAGATTATGGGTGTACTAACCGACATAAAGAACACTAAATCACCAGGCGTAGATGGAATCGTGTTGAAGCAACAAAGGGGGTGATAGATCGATGATCATATGTAAATATTATTTAATGATAGCCACTCAGAAGAAGTAATCGCATCAAAATAGATCCATGGAGTAGTTATGATAATGCACAAGTACTGACTAATGACCAGCCTAAGACCCTGGCAAAACGCCTTACATCCAAATTTCTACCAACCACGAAAACAGGACCGATATAGATCTGGTCTTGACACAAATGACTAACTTCCAGTTATGAAACCTCTGGTCGAAAAATGCATGGATATTCGTACACTAAGAAAAGGCGTTTAACTTCGTAGACCAACCTACACTTTTTTGTGGCTCTAGTATTCCGTTCGTTTTTTTTTAAATCGACAAAACGTGATTTTTATATTTATTTATAATTTTTTGTCAGCAACTGAAAAATATTTCAAATCGGTTTACATCAGTATCTGCGTCGTTTCAGAGTCGATCGAAAAGCTTCTATAACATTTTTCGATAGAAGTTTAAATAAGGCAGGTATTCGATGAAATATTATTATCGTCTCAAAATTTTGCATTTTCTTCTGATTTTGGTACGATGCGATATAGGGAATTTCGTAGGTGGATGATCATTTTCATTTTAAATACACACACAAATTTTTTTCGAAAAATTTAAACATTGACGTGAATACTTGAGGAAGGGATTTTTGCATCTAAAAAATCGTACCATTTTTCTATACCGAAATATTTCGAAAAAGGGGAATTTTTTTACCACCCTGTATATAATTTTGGAAATTTTATTTTTATGTTAATAGCATGTAAATAGATCCCTATAACTGTTTCCCTAATAAAAATGAAAAAAAAAACCACACAAATATTTTTCGAAAAATTAAAATTTTTACGTGAATATTTTAGGAGGAGATTTTCGGGAGCGAGGAGTTTGATTTTTGCATCTAAAAAAATCGTACGATTTTTCTATACTGAAATATTTTGAAAAAAGTTTAATTTTTTTTTTAATAAAAATTTTTTCCACTCTGTATATGATTTTGAAATTTAAATATTTTTGTTAATAAAATATAAATGGATCCCTTTAATCGTTTTCGTAAAAAAAATCCAAAATATTTTACGAAAAATTTTAATTTTGACGTGAATAATTTAGAAAGGGGGTTTTTGGGTATGCTGAGCTTGATTTCTCCATCTAAAAAAATGGTACGATTTTTCTGTGAGGAAATATCTCGAAAGAAGCATAATTTTTCGAAAATTCAATTTTTCTTAATAACATGAACCCCTTTAAGCTTTTCCACAATAAAAATGAAATAAAATCACAATTTTTTTTCGACAAATTTAAATTTTGACGTGAATACTTTCGGAAGGGATTTTTGGGTGCGAGGAGTTCGATTTTTGGATCTAAAGAATCGTACGATTTTTGTATACCGTAATATTTCGAAAAAGGGGGATTTGTTTTTTAATTTTCTTTTACCTCCCTATATACGATTTTAAAAATTTAATCTTTATGCTAGTAACATGTAAATGGATCCCTTTAACCATTTTCGTATTAAAACAAAAAAAAATATGACAAATTTTTTTCGAAAAATTTAAATTTTGACGTGAATACTTTAGGAAGGGATTTTTGACTGTGGGGAGTTCGATTTTTGCATCTAAAAGTCGTACGTTTTTTCTATACCGAAATATTTCGAAAAAGGGGATTTTTCTTTTAAAATATTTTTTTACCACCCTATATATGATTTTGTAAATTTTATTTTTATGTTAATAACATGTAAATGTATCCCTTTAATTGTTTCCGTAATAAAAATGAAAAAAAATGTTCACATTTTTTTTTTCGATAAATACTTTAGGAAGGGATTTTTGGGTTCGGGGAGTTCGAATTTTACATCTAAAAAAAATCGTACGATTTTTCTGTAATAAAATGTTTTGAAAAAAGTAGAATTTAAAAAAAAAATTACCACCCTGTATATGATTTTGAAAATTAAATATTTATGGTTATAAAGTGTAAATGGGTCCCTTTAATCGTTTTCGTAATAAAAACAAAAAAAGAACAAAAATATTTTACGAAAAATTGAAATTTTTACGTGAATACTTTAGGAAGGGGTTTTTGGGTGCGGGGAGTTCGATTTTGGTATCTAAAAAATCGTACGATTTTTCCATGCCGAAATATTTCGAGAAAACGGAACTTTTTGTAAAAATTAGGCTTTTACCACATGTTTATGATTTTGAAAAATTTATACAAGGTATGTATGGTATGCTATAGAAAAATCGAGATTTTCATTAAATTGGTTATAATTCGAAAACCGTAAAAGATAGAAGGAAGTAAGCGATAAATGGCAAAGATGGGTCTCATGGGTTGCTTTACGTGCCGTATTTCGTTGGATCGTTTTTTTTTTAAATCGCCTAAACGTGGTTTTTTTTTATATTTTCCTAATTTTCTCGGCAACGGGAAAGATAATTAATATATAATTATAGATTATCTAATAATTGTTAATTATATTTAATTATCTAATTAATAATTATATTCAAGGCACGAAATAAGAATTGGCACGGATAATCATACTTGCTAGATAGGAAGAAGAGTAGGCCTGACTTGGGCCACTTTCGACAAACTGAAGAACGTGCCAAGATCCGTCATTCCTATGTGTCTCAAAAGGAAAGTGTATACACCCTATCAGTACAGGGTTATTGATTATAAATGGTTATAAAGTCTCTAACTATTATATTTGACATTTTGTAAAAAAGTATCCCAAATAAAAGTTTTATGCTTAAAAACAAAGTTTTGAAAGAATCTACTTTCACATATACAGGGTGTTTCCAAAAGTCTGGGCGTGGTACAACTTTCTTATTTCAAATTGATACCC
>MU186623.1:73939-86854 GCA_016904865.1 Pissodes strobi | reverse complement strand
ATACTGATGGTATAAGCTTCAGCCTCGACTTTTCAGACGTATTTATTTCATATTTTGTTGATTGCTTTATTTTGACTCATTTACATTCTTTAAATATTATTTGGTGACATAACTATTTAACAAATTATATAACGCATAATGGCGGCTCGTCATAAGGGGCCAAGGGGCCATGGCACTACCGAGCGACTTTCAAGCTTAACTGCCAAAGATATTTTTCTATGTTTTTAATATATATTATTTAACCGTTTTTAAAATGTATCTAATAAATAAATAAATAATATTCATCTTGGACAATGGACAATAACAATAATAATCTATCGACTATTAGTCATCGAAAAATGTAATGATTTCCCTATGATTGGGCTATCCGAGCCAAACGCGAGGCGGCCCCGTCTTCAACAGCAAATTGCCATGGAGACGTCAAATGAAGGCTGATTTTCATATATAGGACCACAGATCTATATAGCTACGCAACAGATGCCTACTCCGGTATTAAAAGTGTCGCTCGCCAATAATGCAATAAACTTAAATATTTTCCTATTTAGACGCGTTTTGCCCCTCCGTGTTGCCAAGTCGCGAACTGTAGTTTACCTTTCATATCACATTATGGTATTACTCATTTTCTTGGCAATCGTATGTTATTATGTCAAATTAAAGTTCATTATCAGATTCGGTGAATGGTGTGCTTAAACATGAACTAAAAACTCACCTTAAATATCGGTGTAAAAGGTCATTACAAATTTTGTTAACTTATACTGTAATATCTCTTATTTGAATTAAGTAGTACCTAATATTATTACGCAGGTTTTTGTTTCGAAGATCAAAGGAATTTTTGAAATGTTTATCGACATGTCAAAGAACCATTTAATTTTGTTTTAAACTCTACTATCAATATTATAAATTTGTTCATTTAAATTGCCGTTTCATTAATAAACTATCATACTTAATAAAAAATATAAAAATCGTATTTTTCTAAAAAATATGTTTGTGTTAATTTGATAAATAAATATTAATAATAAAACTCGATGATTTGATCCGGTCAAAAAGTCCGCAGAAATATTGTTCGACGTGATAATTTGGCAACACCAACCCGTTCCTAGACTACTGGTTCACCCGCTCGCGAAAGCCGGTGAACATTTTTGGCCCCGCGTAAAAAGCATTGGAAGAGGTATCTGTTGCGTAGCTATATAGATCTGTGATAGGCACCGATCTCCATGATCGGTGGTGATAGGACTGTGCGCCTACCATGCTGCGGCCGTCGCGGATATTATACTTTTTCACAATAGGATTGAAGGTCGTAGCACAGTCCTATATGTGAAAATGTAAATAAGAGCTTCAGTGCGTTTTATATGGAACATACAATTTTTTGATTTACAGTGACAACGACACGGTAGGTGCATAGTCGGTGCGCAGTCCTATATATGAAAATCAGCCTTGAGGTCACAACTCACAACGATGCATGCTGAAATAGCGACTTTAGCCGTACATCGGGGCCACCTGATTCAATGGCTCGGGCCGCGTTTCGATAAGTAAAAAAGATCGGTCTGACTCTACTTGTGAATTAACCTTTAAAATGAATCAAATTAGCAATCTTTTAGTGAAATCTTTTTCCACGTATTCACTCTTTAGATTTGCTGTCTGCAGAAAAACATTTTGTAAGTGGCATTGAAAATTTTAATAATAGAGTAGGTACCTAATTGAATAATTTGTAACCAAAAAAGAAAGAAGAATGAACTATGGATATATCGGAAACTGTAGAACTAAAATTATTAGTATTAAGAATGGACCAATTTTGTACCCGTGTGTAAATACTGTAAATAGTAATTTTTGTTAATTGACATATGGTAGGATTCTTTATGGAAACTGCAAGCAATGATTTCTGGGGGTATATTAAGTGTTTTTTTTTTTTAATTTTAATTAATTTAACAGAACTTTTTGATAAGTTATGAGTACTTTCTTGGCAAAATTTGGTATAGTCTGGGTTAGTGTTAGTTTCGTGGTAAAACTTGGGTTAGAAACCCAAAAAATTGTAGATATATAATAGAGAAGTATCCGCCTTCCATTTTTTTAAATTACAATTACAATCAGCCATCAAAAAATGGTTGCCCGAGGTGTGTTTTTTAAAGTCTTTTGGGTAAAACTTTGGGCGTAGCACCCCAAAAATTTTCCAGTATCGCTTGGTAAAATCCGCTTCGTTCGCTAGTGGAAGGCGTGTTTTCTTAACGATTTTTGAGTAAAAATTGGGCGTGACACCCCCAAACTTTTGCGGATTAGCCTCCGGCTGCGCCTGCGGCGCGCTGTTTCATGCCAGCAAAGCAACTATATTTTGGCACCATCTAACCCAGAAGTCACGAGCCGCCACTGAGTCGCATATAATACAAAAAAATCAGGCACGCCACCACACCTGATTCTTGAACCGTAGATTTTTAGCAATTTCCTATTGGTAAGAATATTATCATTCAGTTCCCAGTCTGCCACCTCGAAAAATCAACATGAAAGCAAAGCAAATACTTAAAGGTCTATTTAACGTGTTAACTAATAACATAAGATGTATTTACTCAAGCCATTTGTTTTATAGCTATTTATTATAAAAGTCGTCATAATTTCTAAGGACATTGATTCAACAAGAAATATGACAAAAGATTAACTTTTTTAGGAAAATGGCGCCACACTATAAACTAACATACTTCGATACTACTGGAGTTGGAGAACGAATTAGATTCCTCTTAAGTTACGGAGGCCTCGAATTTGAAGACAATCGTATCACTAAGGAAAACTGGCCAGAACTAAAATCATGTAAGTATAGCATATGGCAGCATAGGCGTCCATGTTCATACAATACATTTTCAAGGGAGGCAAATTTCTTTTTATCCGATCAGACGAAAATCGACACCTTATTTCCGATGTGTTTTCTCACCGCAAAAGTCATGATTCCAGTATATTGTATTCGTTGCTTGGCAACATGCAATAACTGTACAAGAATAGAAAATAACTGTCCGGGAACATAACATTCCCGTCCTAGGCCGGGAATGTAACATTTCTGTTCTATTCAAACGCCTTGTTTGTCAGATCTGACGTCTATCAAAAGCAACATTTAGATGCTATTTCCGTAGTTACGTAATAAGCTTCAAGCTCGCTCGATTCAAAACTTGATATTATGTTGACTTTAAATTTAAAACACCGTTTTTATTTAGAGTAAGATTTGGCTATATTTTTATAAGTACGTATGCTAATTAATTTTGATCGGATAAAAAATAGTATGTGCAACTCGTAGGAAAAGCACATTCCTGGACTCCTGTGTTGCTGGCCTCGGCTGCGCCTCGTCCAGCAATTACCACAGTCGTCCAGGAATGTTTTGCTTTTCCTCCTAGTTACACAATATACTATTTTTTACAATTTATGAAATTTTATATTAACGAACTCTTGAAGCCAAAAGTGGCAAATTTGCATTAATATTCACGATCCATGTATGGTAAATAATATATTATATATCTATAAATCGTTCCCACTTTACTAGTAGAAGATTCAAATGAAACTTGATTTTAAATACTTGAAAAATCAGCGAGACACACTGCCATAACAACTTTATTTTTGTGCTGAAAATAGTATTTCTTCTGCCTAAAGAACATTAAAAATTACAACTCAAATTGATTAACTATTTAGTTTTCTTTAGTATAACTGATCCTTTAAATAACTACGCAAAAAAAAAATCACAGATAATAAAGTCCGGAGAACACGGGGGCCATTCAGTTACTTCGCGAGATCCAATCCCGAGATAACAAGAAATTCATTGCCGTGATATTGTCCCACAATGTCCAATCCAGAGAGAAGGTGAAAATCGCTGTCATAGGATGTGAATAAATTAAAATATACATAATATACGATTATTTATTAAATAGTTGTGATTGTATTTTGTATTTAAAATTTTATAGTTCAGTCCTTTAACGTCATCCTTTTCATGCTCAACCCTCTAATGTCACTTCCACAAGGCTTAATAATATGAGTAATGCGCAAAGAAAGATCCTCCTTCATTAATTAATAGAATCAAAAGTTGATTTCTTTCAACTTCATTACATCCACAATGCATTGTTACAGTTTAAACAGCTGAAGTATAGATGGTTGAAGTTGGTTCTTTTAGCAATTTCTAAGAGATTTTCTTATTTTATCTTTTTTAAAAAACCTCTTTAATCTTTCATGGTCAGAATTACTGAATTATAGAGTTATGGAAACAAAAGGAAACAAATTTCACTCCAAAGTTGTGCAAGTTGATATCTCCTCACTTAATGTATCAAAAGTCACTAAAACATGATCATGAAATCATAAAAGCTTGGCAATAATTGGGTATAAATTTGGGCTTCAAAATATAGCGACTAGAATTTAAAAATAAATATATTAGGAAACTGAGTTTGACTACAAATGCCTCCCTATCATAATTCGTTACATTCATTCAAAATCTCTAAAACCATCAGGGTAGTCGAAAATGAGCTTTCGACGCCAGAAAATTACATGAAAAGCTGCGAGAATACTTTCGAGATAGCGGCTACAAATCAAGTAGTAAAAACTGAAATTTTCGGCTCAATTCGTCAACAGTAAAGTAATTCAGACACAACTTTTATGATTTTTTAGCGACACCTCTTAGTCAAGTACCCATTTTAGAGGTTGACGGAAAAGTTTTGTTCCAAAGCACAGCAATTGCCAGATATTTGGGAAATGTAGTAGGACTTGCAGGTGCCACCCCTTTGGAAAATTGGGAAATTGACGCTGTTTCTGACACAATTGATGATTTTAGAGCTAGTAAGTAAATCCAGTTTGGTGTCGCAAAATATGGTTACCTACACACAGTAGTAAAAAGATATTTTCTTTTTTGTGTTTAACTCTATAACTATATTCTATTCTTATTTAAATGGATTTATTTTCAAGCTAAGTAAGTCTGAGAGAAAATTAATTGACTATTTCGCAGATCGCAGAATACCGTCAAGTAATGTAGAGTATTCTATCCTTGCTGGAATCACGCACAGTTCACAGTTTCTGGTATCTCAAATGAGAAGGAATCGTTACCATAGTTTTTCATATTTTTTATTAAATATATTATTGCCAAATTAGGCTTTTGTTTCTAATAAATTGGCCATGACCCACTGTTACAAATAAAGTAAATTATCAAAAATATAGAATTTTGAGCTTGTTTTTCAAAAACAAATATGAACTATTATATACTCGTATATTTGAAAAACCCAAATTATGCTCGGAACTGAATACATTTTACTTTATTGCTCTATAACAAAGTTTGCCTATAGCTTCAAATATATTTAGTCCTTGACTACGTCTACAATATACAACCCAAAATAATGATCCATTTTTCTTGTCTTTGTGGTTAGTTTAGCTTTCATTTCTCTTTGATCTATATTTATAGAGAAAAATCTCATAGATGAAACCAAAAGTATTATCACAGATCTCTATATAGATCTGTGGTATTATCTATACAAAGAGGCAAACAGCTGTTAACTGTCACTTTCCATTTTTTAGTCCGTCTTTACGGCTAAGTACATAATCGTTCTTAGATCATACTCAGCCAAAAAACTGACTTGAAATGACAGATTCGATCAATATTTCAATTTGAACAGTGTACAGGGTGTCCCAAATTCGAGCCTCATCATTGGGATCTCGGGAACTAGAAGAGATACGAGGTCGGTTACATGGAGGCGTAGTTGCGCGATTTGATGCTGATCAAAATGCCACCCTACAAGTTTAAAAATTCCGAACACTTCCGAAGATTTTTGGAAAAAACCGAATATTCGCGATTTCATTTTTATTTTTTTATGACTCTATTTGAATAGATATAACAAAATAAATTTCACATTCTTATTGCTACTTTTTCTATTCTACAAGATGGTGTTATCAGATTTTCAAACCGACGTTTTGTCTTTGAGCTGCCATCATCAACTTTGTTTTTTTAAATACGGCCCTGGATTTTTTATTACGGATTTTAAAAGCTGTTAAGGTCACAAAACCAATGATGTATCGCACTTATTCGAAAAATTCATATTAGTGACATTTTCCATAAGAACTCATGTGTTAGAGAGAGAAGGAAAACAGATTTTTGGTAAGATCTTCCCAGGAAATCATTAAAATGACTTTTTCGAAAAAGTGCGATACAGCAATGAGAATGTGATATTTATTATTTGTTCCAAATCGAATCCCACACAACTATTTACTTGGGTAAATTGCTAAAAATATAGCCTGGTCTGAGGGTTGACACTTTAATAATTATATTATTTATTAATCACTTCTTATGTTAGTTTTTAAGCTTCCTTTATGCAAGGCGTTAATGCGTAAAAAAAACGTTTTTGTTTTTAATCCTATTAAAAATCTATTTTCTGTCTCTCTCTAACACATGAGTTCTTATGGAAAATGTCACTAATATGAATTTTTCGAATAAGTGCGTTACATCATTGGTTTTGGGGCCTTAGAAGCTCTTAATATCCGCAATAAAAAATCCAGGGCCGTATTTAAAAAAACAAAGTTGATGATGGCAGCTCAAAGACGAAACGTCGGCTTGAAAATCTGATAACACCATCTTGAAGAACAGAAAAAGTAGCAATGAAAATGTGAAATAAAGTAAAAATGAAATCGCGAATATTCGGTTTTTTCCAAAAATCTTCGGAAGTATTCGGAGTTTTTAAACTTGTAAGGTGGCATTTTGATCAGCATAAAACTGCGCAACTTTGCCTCCATTTAACCGACCTCGTATCTCTTCTAGTTTTCGAGATCCCAATGATGAGGCTCGAATTTGGGACACCCTGTATATAGCGACTTTAAAGTTTTGAAGTTGAAGTAATTGCATCCAATCGCATCGCTTAGATCGCATGATGTTTCACATTGTACACGTAGTCACTGACTACCTTTTGACCGCGAATTATATAACGGATCGGATCAAAATCGTTCTAAATCAAAACGGTTTTCATCGATTACGGCTGATTTTTGTATCGGATCGTCTAATCCATGAAATATTTCAATTCTTTAAAGTTTAACAAAGAAAGAGCATAATACCTAATGAAATACATAGAGTTCTTCTTATCCAAAAATATTTTTATTACAAAGCGTTAGCTCAATAAAAATATTAAATATTAACTACCATACATGGTTGATGTTACTTAAGTACGAGTATAAGTGGTATATTCCGTGGTATATTCATATAATTTCGACTGTATGTAATTCACTCGACAATTTATTAATCTAAAAATATATGAGTAAATATCTAAAATGCTCATCAATTTTTTTACAGGTAAAACCGATGGGAAAACCTTGACTATTATATTCATTAATTTATAAACAAATATCACTATTGGATTTATAGATATACAGTGTGGGCGAAATTAACTTTTTGATCGGTCATAATTTTGTATGTATGAACCGATTTTGAAAATGTGTTTAGGATATGTTTATGAGGTATGTATTTCGAACTGGCTGACGCATTTGCAACTTAAGACAAAAACAGGGGCCGACTTTAAACTCGTTGCAAGCATCAAACACCCGGTGTAGTAAAAACCATTATTTCTAAAATATCCTCTATAAACGAGGTTACAAAACTGCCATAATATATTTTGAAAAAAAAAACAATTATTCCAAAAATTTAAATATTTTTGCTTGCGGGTAAAATTAAGTTGCACCCATTTTTAATCGTTAATAACTCTTGCATTTTGGATATGTTTAGGTGCTATATATTTTAAGTGGTTGGTACATTAATAACTTTCAAAAAAAAAATCGGGAACGGATTTAAGAAATTTTACAAACATGGTGTACATTTAGATTTTGACCCCCACCTAGATGCCTAAATACAAGTAGTAGGTAAAAGGTGTAAATACAAAAGTTATAAGGTTTTTTACCTATTATGGGGATTCATCAGCAGTATTTTTTTTGTTCCCGATTTTCTTCGTTAATATGCATAATAAAGAAAATTAGCCAAGTATAAAACTCGCTTAGAATTACTGAATCTAGGGCAGTACAGTGATAAAAAATTTAATTTCTTAATTTTAGCTTTTAATATATTAGGAGAAAAAAATAACAGAAAAAATAAGTCTGTACGACCCTAGTGGATCATAATCTAGACATATTGATAAAAGAAAAAAAATTTTCGATCAAATAGTTTGTCCATAATCCTGGAATAAAGATTTTGAGACAAAATCGCTGATTCGACACGCCCCCTTGTCGCTCAAACACATGAATTTATTTAGAATTATTTCTTCTGGTAAAAGCTGGCATCGGCGCGAGGCCACGTGGTGTGTGTCTGTTGTTTACAACCTGAGCCGGTCGGGCGATCGCTCGCTGGACGAAACCAGTTTTCAGAAATATAATATTTGGGATTATTATTTATTTTGTAGACTGTTCTAAATGATATTGTAGCCGCTTCTCAAACTTTCCACGGATATAGGTGGCGCATTAGTGTAACAAAGACCCGTACAGAGATAAAAAAATGTTAAATACAAAAATTGTAAGATATGTTGTGGTAAATATTGTGAAAATATTTTCAATTATACAGGGTGCTTTATAAAATCCTGTCGTTCGTTTTTTGAGTTTTTTTAATGGAATGTATATTATTGCACATTTAGATTCTGCATGAAATTCTAGACACATTTCGTGAATAATGCCCTATATCTATCCCCAAGTTTTTCGAAATATTGACAGTTGAAAATCGGCCAACTACCATGTTTGACAGGCTGTACAGGGTTATCCAACGAAGACTAGACAAGGCGATTTATTTACTTTCCCTGTAATTTTATAAAAAAAAAACGAAATAACCATCTTATGTAATTTTCTCCCGCGAATTCGGATATGTTCAGCAAAAACCAATTGAACTAAAGGTCACTTTGATATATTTTTTAAATGGGATGCCATGTATATTATTGCATATTTGGATTGTGCGAAAAAGGCTAGACATATTTCATGAATAATGTCTTATACCTATCTCTAACGGTTTTTGAAATATTGACAGTTGAAAATCGACCAATTACCAAGCTTGACAGCTTGTAAAATCTAAACGGCTATAGATAGAACAAAACGGTTTGCACTTTCCTGTATTGGTTTTTCATAAGCTCTCGTATAACACTAACTTTTTATTTAACCAGAGGTTAAATTTATCCGGGATTTTTTAACATCTGGTTAAATCTAAAGTTAGTGTCATACGATAGCTTATGAAAAGCCATTAGCGGAAAGTGCAAACCGTTTTGTTCTATCTTTAGCCCTTTAGATTTTACAAGCTGTCAAACTTGGGAAATGGTCGATTTTCAACTGTCAATATTTCAAAAACCGTTAGAGATAGGTATAGGACATTATTCATGAGATATGTCTAGGCTTTTTCGTACAATCCAAATATGCGATAATATACATGGCATCCCATTTAAAAATATATCAAAGTGACCCCTAGCACTTTTATTTGATGTTCCATTGTTTCTTGCTGAACATATCCGAATTCGCGGGAAAAAATTACATAAGATGGCTATTTCAGTTTTTTTTGTAAAAGTACAGGGAAAGTCAAAAATTAGCCTTGTCTAGTCCTCATTGAATAATCCTGTACAATCTAAACGGGTAAAAATAGAGCAAAATGGTTTGCACCTTTCTATCTCGATTTTTCATAAGCTATCGTTTAACGCTAACTTTGTATTTATTTACCAAGAGGTTAAATTTACCTGTGGTTAAATAAAAAGTTAGTGTCAAACAATAGCTTATGAGAAACCAAGATAGGAAAGTACAAACCATTTTGCTCTATCCTTAGCCGTTTAGAGTTTACAGGCTGTCAAACTTGGTAAATGGCCGTTTTTCAACTGTCAATATTTTTGCTGACTTCTTTTGTTCTCTTGATCTTCTAGCGATCAACATTTTTTGACAAATACTACTGTTTTTGGAATCAGGTCGCTTTTTTCCCCATATTGTTACAAAAACAATAAAACAAAGCACTGATAGAACCAAAACACAATAAATCACAAGTTACAGAACGACCCGCACACTCGAGATTCAAAATTTGAATGATAAAACAAATATTACTGTAGGATTCAAAAAATACGAAGGATAAGATAAACAATCGACTCGCTTCTACCTAGTCTAGACGTAGGTATCGTCTTTACGAAGTCAATTGATAAAGTTGGGACTCTTAATTTAATGTCGGCATAGTCTGTTCTCAGTTGCCGGCGAGCGCCTACACAAAATAATTAGAAATTATTAAGAGCCCCAACTGTTTCAATTAACTTCGTAAAGACTATAACATAAAATATAAAAAGGTCTTCTAAACACTTTAGGCAGGTTACGAGCCTATATATTTGGAAAAAGGTATCTACATCAATAATTATTACCTATAGATAAATAATGACTATTTTCAAGGAATAATAATAATAAAGGGGAAAATACCTACATGGTGGTCCATTAGTGTGACTGTCCCGTATCTCCCTATTTACAGAGATAAAAAAATGTTAAATAATAAAATTGTAAAAATATTTTCAATTATACAGGGTGCTTCATAAAAACCTGGAATTCGTTTATTGACTTTTTTTAAATGGAATGCCCTGCATATTATTGCACCTACAAATTCCAGACACATTTCATGAAAAATGTTCTACACCTATCTCCAACTGTTCTCGAAATATTGACAGTTGAAAATCGGCCATTGACCAAGATAGAGCAAAATGGTTTGCACCTTTCTATCTCGATTTATCTTACTTTGTTTTATTGTTTTTGTATCAATATGGGGAAAAAAGCGACCTGATTCCAAAAACAGTAGTATTTGTCAAAAAATGTTGATCGCTAGAAGATCAAGAGAACAAAAGAAGTCAGCAAAACTAAGGGCATCAACGTAAGTTTTGTTTTAACAGACTACTAAATATAACAACTTTTGATTTTGTTTGGTGAATAATGTACAGGGTGGCCGCTTTAAGTTGAGCCCATACCTTAACTCGAAATCTATGAGTGTTGCAAAAAAAATTAAAAATACAAAAGATGTTTCTAGTTAAACGATCTTTTATTGTTTGTAGTGTTTTAATTGTCACCCTATTTTATACAAGGGGGTCAAATTAAGGTAATTTTTTTAAACAGAATGCCCTTTTTTCTTACATATTTCTAAATAAACCAGTAAAAGATGAATTCAACGATATGCAGGGTGTCCGAAAATACCGTTAGAATAATTTCAGGAGAGATTCTACATAAGAAATTAAATTTTTCTCATATGAACCTGGGTCCGAAAATGCATAGTTTCCCAGATACAGGGTGTCAAACTTTAAAAAAATCGTTTTTTGATTAATATCTTAAATATCCTTTTAACGATTTTGTTGAAATTTAGTAGTGTTATCTGTAATAATAAGGGGCTTATTTAGCCTTAATAAGATTAAATATATAAAGTCTAGTGGGGCCCCGGAGGGTATCATACCGAATATTATTGATAAATGAAAGTGTCCGCCCATGACTTAAAAAAAAATGTTTTTTTTTTTCGAATTAAACAACTAAAAATACAACATTGAACATTGTCACAAGGGATTTTAGTCAGGGACACTCGGTTCTCGTCCTGGAGCCAATGCAGGACATTTAGTTTATAGACAAACACAGGGGAGCTCGAATCGGAGGGTAACTACAACAGGAGAAAAATAAAGGAACATCCACAAACTACCTTATATATCTATATGTACTTAAATATAAAAGTATGTTTTATATTTTGTTTTTAGATAGCTTTATATATTTTATAAACATAGATTCCATTTTCTCATCATTTATTACGCAAACCATAATATATGAACGAACTATGACACATAGGGAGTAAGCCAAGATATCCCAATTCTCCATACAAATTTTTTATCCCTTCCGTATTATGCTTACATTCGAAGCCTACGACATATTATTATGCATTTTTTTTTGTAAATAGGTTTGTATATTAATTCTGCAAATTTCAATGTCTTTTTACGTTATTTAATACATTAAATGCCTTCTTCCAGAAATTCTTGATCCTATATTTGCAAGAGGTCTAACAATTAGAAACCCCCATCGAGATAATAATATTTTTTATATGGATTTATATTATAATATGTAGGTATTTTTAGATTATTTGTAAAGACATGATGGTACCATTTCTTATTTGAAATGCACAATTTTTATAATTATATTAAAAACCTATCATTACAAATTTCTTATTTTTCTTTCTTATAAATGACTGACAAATTTCAAGAGAACTGGTTTTTATAAGCATCCGTATCTAAGTTATAAAAGTAAAATCATGAAAAAAAAATATGTGTCAGCTTTATAAACACACAACTAAAGTGAAACCTCTGAAAGAGATATTGGAAATTGAGTTTTTATTATTTTTTTAAGCATTTTTCCCCAACTTTTGCTCCCGTTTCAACACTTTTTTTTTCTTTTTTTTGCTTTTTTTATACATCATTTCTTTTCTTTCCATTTTGCCATCCCCGCCTTGAACTCTTTGCATTTTTTTCGCCTAACTTTTTTATATACTTTTTTCTTATTTCGTTTTATAATACTTTTGATAACTTTCGGAACAACCTTTTACGTTTTTTTTTTCAATTTTTCCCATTTAAACTTTTATTTTTTCATAAAGAATTTTTTTCTCCTCATTTTTGCCATCCCGACCTCGTAGCTGAATACTTTCGCCTAAAACCGCGTGTCTCTAACTTTTCTTTTTTTTATTATTTTTTTCTTCGTTTTATAACACTTTTATTAAGTTTCCGAACAATGTTTTACTTTTTTTCCATTTCTTCCCATTATTTTGGGTTTCCGGGGGAGGTGGGGGTGCAACGTGGTTTTTCCCAAACCCTCCCTTAAATTAGAGCCCCGGTCCCACATATGGTCAAGGGGACTATTTTTCTAGTGTGCCTGTGCCAGCTAAGTGTGCCCTGTCTGCCTATCCAGAATTCATATTTGTTGTTG